>JAVJIF010013507.1:0-123626 GCA_038442645.1 Agave tequilana
TATATCTTGGAGTTGTTGAAACTAAAAATCAAATGTGGATTTCACTGCAACCCCCTATGCTAATTATAATTAAGAAAAATTTTGCATCATAATTTTATTCGTTTCGGTCACTTTTTTTTAAAACCAACTAAGTGCACATGTATCAAGCGTGAAAGCACTCATCAGCGACGAAAAATGTAAATGCCTCGCAGTAATCGCTTGAAAAAGGCGGAGTGCTTCGAAAATACTGATTGCTCGCATATAGAAGATTGTGACAATAATCGTATCCTCATTAAATAAAAAAAAATCATATTTCTGAGCGTTGCGATCATGATCTCAATCCTCATAAAATGTCCTATTTCTGAGGACTGCAATCATAATCGCACCCCTCACAAAAATACCTTATTTCTGAGAACTTTGACCATAATCATAATACTCTTTGTTGGTTCATGTTCTAAGTCTTTATATGACTGCTACGATGATTTTAATCCTTTTTACTAAGATTGTGATCTTAATCGCGGTCCTTACAAAAATGACATGGTTTTGAGTTTTTATAGGATTACGATCATGTCGCAGTTCTCTTTACTAGGACTGCGACTATGACCGCAGTCCTCACAAAAATGTCATGTTTCTGAATTTTTATTAAGGTTGAGATCATGATCGCAATTCATAATAAAAAATGAAGTTTGAACTCTCTAGATCTTCTACTGCAAAGAGATTTTATCATTGTGTTACAGTGTCCACCTGCACTTGTGTAGTTTTCATTCAGTTAATTTTACCATTATAAAATTGGAGATATATGCATTTTGGTGGATAGGAGAATAATCCTTAATTTTTATGAACTAAGTCTCCCAAAAGAAACGGAAAAGATAAATTTTCTATCCCCACGCTAACTAATATATTATCATTAGAAGAATATAAGATTTTTTTTTATTTTTTTATTTTTTGCTAACACGTTTGTTCTCTGTTTCAGCACTACAGGTTGGGGCGGAGAAATAACGGCCCACGGGCCCGCGGAGTCAATAGAAGGGAAGTCTGACCCGACTCACGCGGGCTCGCTGAGTTAAGCCCAGGTCAATCATGGGTTGGGCCATGGGACTAGATCTCGAACCAACACCCAGCGACTCGTCCCGTAAACCGTTGGGCCCCACCTCGAGTTGTGGGTGCTCGAGAATGAGTGCGGATAAATTTTGTGTAGTGATATTGGACGACAGCCTTATGGCCGCTGATTGGTTAGTGCGGGAAGTGAGAAAGTGAGAAAATAATAATAGTTTCTTTTAAAATTTGAGAATTGATTAGTAAATTTTTTAGTATTTGAATGTTATTGGAAAGTATAGTTTTAAAAATATCATGTCTTTTGCGTGTTTGGATGATAACGTTAAAGTGAAAAAGTTGACTACAAAATTTGACCTCACAATAATATTAAAATAAAAATTAATTATGAAAATAAAAATTGGAATGTAATTAAAATGCAAATGAGACTTACATAATCACAAAATTAACTGTTTTGAGCTACAACTTATTACAAATGAGATTTACATTACGATAAAATTAGTTGTGCACCTGAAAGTGAGGAAATGATTTTGTAAAAGAGAAAGAGAAATGAAAGAGATTTTCTCATTTTTCTTTTTCGGTATTTAGGGCCTGTTTGGTTGGTTGCAAAACTTTGCAAAATGCAAAAAGTTTTGCAACTTTACCATTTACACTTGTTTGTTTCCATTTGCAAAACGCAAAAACTTTTTCCACTTTACAGTTGCTACAGTTAAATTTGTGGTCATTAATTCTCACTTTTACACTCATATTTTCTCACTTGCAGTTGCTACAGTTAAATTTGTGGTCATTTAATTCTCACTTTTACACTCATATTTTCTCACTTGCAGTTGCTACAGTTATTTTGTGGTCATGTAACTCTCACTTGTAGTACACCAATTCAAAACAGTTACTTGATAATCAATATATAATTTAATATTTTTAAATTTAATATTTTAAATAGTGTTCAATTTCTTATTTAAGTATTTAATTATTATATTTTTAATCTTTAATTTTTTATTGTTTTTAATATTGTTTTAATATTTAATATTTTACTATTATAATTTACTATTTTTATTTAATTTTTTATTTAATATTTTATTATTTTATTAATACTTATTCCATTTTTTATTATTTTATTTAGAGTAAATTTTTATTAATAAAACTATTATACTATAATATAAAATTACTATATATTTAGTTATTTAATTTTTAATATAAAAATTACTTTATTAATATCATAATAATTTTTATTATTATATTAATATTTTATTATGTTAATATTGTAATAAAGTATTTAATTATTTTATATTTTTAATCTTTAATTTTTATTGTTTTTTAATATTGTTTTAATATTTAATATTTTACTATTTTATTTACTATTTTTATTTAATATTTTATTTAATATTTTATTATTTTATTAATACTTATTCCATTTTTTATTATTTTATTTAGAGTAAATATTTATTAATATAACAATATTATACTATAATATAAAATTACTATATATTTAGTTATTTAATTTTTAATATAAAAATTACTTTATTAATATCATAATAATTTTTATTATTATATTAATATTTTATTATGTTAATATTGTAATAATAATTCAGTATAATAATACTTTAATGATAATTTATTATTAAATTATAATTATATTTTACTTTGTTATTTTTATATTTCTATAATATTACAATAATATTATAATAAAATTTATACTATAATAATTTTCAAGTATTTTTAATATTATTACTATATTTTTACTATATTTTATTTCTTTAACATTTTTTAATATTTATATTTTATTAGTATTCTTAAAATTTTATTAATGTTCTTTAGATTTTCTTAAGATTTTATATCATTTATTTAATTAATTTTTATTAATATTATTATATAAATAAAATATTAAGATTATTATTTTTTATCTCAAATTTATTAATACAATTTAATTTGCAATATTAGATTTAATTTAATAATATTATATTATTTAAATCACTGCTACAGTTAATTTTGTGGTCAACTTTTCCACTTTCACTTTTACATTACCAACCAAACACCGTAAAACACAAAATACTTTACCATTTACACTTTCACTTTACCACCAAACACCGTAAACAACAATATACTTTTCCATTTACACATCACTTTATCAACCAAACACCGTAAAACACAATATATTTTTCACTGCTACAGTTCACTTTTTCCATTCTCATTTTACAACTTACGACTTGCGACGTTTTGCAACGAACCAAACAGGCCCTTAGATAGATGAGAAAGTGAGAAATGACATTTTCTCATTTCCTTACATCTGCCACTTTCTTGAAACCAACAGCCCCATCATCTGCTCCCCTCGGGCCCCACATTCCTCTTTCGCAAAGATCGAAGTAGCACACAACATGTGACGTCCCGCAAGTATGAATCCAACTTATCAGAGGCACTGTTTGTTTGCCATGCCCGCAAGCAAAAATTTTGTGTTTTTTAAATCTTAACACATGAACTCTTACGAGTTTTTCCAGTACTTCATTCTGTTTATTTGATGTGATAATTGAAAAAAAAAATACATATATGTGAGCTCCATACTTCAGATTCATGTTTTATAGCTACAATGTTTTGTCATAATTTCTAATTTAAACTCAAAAAACACCTCCTAGTGAGGCCCACACATTTTTTTTCTGTATTTGTTTTCCAACATCCAAGCAGGACCTGGGTAGAAATTTTGATCCGCTGGATCAATGTTCGTTTGCCATGCCCGTAACCGAAAATTTAGTGTTTTTTTATTTTATCTTGACACATGAGCCCTCACGAGTTTTTTCAGTACTTCATTCTGTTTATTTAATGTTCATTCTGTTTATTTAATGTGATAATTGATATATATATATATATATATATATATATATATATATATATATATATAATGAGATAGACTTGTATCCTTTCAAAGGATTTGATCCCGGATCCTTCCCCTCAAAATCAACCCTGCAACATTCGAATACAAGATCCACTCCGTTAAAGTTGATCTATACTATTTCAAGTATCTATAAAGCAAAAATCAAGTGTTTTAAATACTTTTTGCCCATCCATCAAGCGACGCAAAATGGACGGCCGAAAGTAGTGAGTTGCTTAGATCTATGTCTTTAGACATACAAATTCTCGATCCGGCCATTTCATTATGATCTAAACATTTAAAAACCCCTATAAACTAATTTTTGTTAGATTTCAAATGTTCTACACCGTTAAACTAACCAACTCACTATTTAGGCCGTCCGTTTTTCCCCTACTTGATGGATGGGCAAAAAGTATTTAAAACACTTGATTTTTGGTTTATAGATACTTGAAATAGTATAGATCAACTTCAACGGAGGGATCTTGTATTCAAATGTTAGAGGGTTGAATTTGAGTGGGAAGGATCCGGGATCAAATCCTTTGAAAGGATACAAGTCTCTCTCTCTCTCTCTCTCTCTCTCTCTCTCTCTCTCTCTCTCTATATATATATATATATATATAAAAATAAGCTCCATATTTCAGATTTAGTGTTTTACAGCTACAATATTTTGTCATAATTTCTACTTCAAAGCTCGAATAATACTTCCTAGTGAGGCCCACATTTTTTTTCTGCGTTTGTTTCAAGTAACTAAGCAAGGCCAGGGTAGAAATTTTTGAACCGTTGGGTCAATACTGGTTTCAATTTCAGCATTTAGATCTAATGGTACGATACATTTGCATGGGGAACTATTTGCCACTTTGGTCCCTGTTAAATCCTATTATTGCATATTAGTGTTGTTGCATATTATGCCTTCTTTATTTTTGAGAGAAAGCATGTAACGCCTCGTGTTATATTCTGAACTTGCATATCGAGTTCTGTAATGAAGGAAGAATGAATGAAGTAAGATTGGAACTGAATCTTGTCCATAAAACATTTTGGTAGTAAACTTTGGAGTTTCTTGCAACACATTACTAATTAATGTGAGAATTACTATAAATGTTAGATATTTTGTGTAAGACTGATTTTTTCAAAAAATAAATAGTTTTCTAACTATATGTATTTCATTTACATAAATTGATAACATTAATTTATGTTATACTATAATGATTTTAACTAATAATTATCTCACATAAATACAAACTAGTTGGAGATGAGTTAGGTTACTTTGGTATGGTTAATGCAACCAAGATCTTTAGACTTTTTATATTGAATCTGAATATAAGACTCTTGCAATTCCTCATTATGAGTTGATAACCCTTTGAGCTTCCCTCATTTAGTAATTATAACTCTCGGGCTTCTCTTATTAAGGGACTAATCACCTTTCGGTTACATTCATTAAGTTTAGACATAACCCCATGGGTTTCTCTCATTACGAGTTGATGACTATTGAGCTAAATTCATTGAATCTAGATAAGACCCTTGAGCCACCTTCATTAAGGTATAGTGACCATTGAATTACCAGTGAAGTATTATAAATAAGCTCCCTTTAATTCATTTGGGATATGACAAAATAAGAAGAATATCACCTAATTTACAAAAGTGTGACCAGTTGAAACTAGAGCCCTATCCTGTGTTAGACCGAGGAGGTCACTTGCATGTAAGATCGAGGAGATCACCGAGAAATCTGATTCGTGCACACCAGAGTTTTTTCAACTGCTGTTCTTGGGGCAATTTGGTCTACACCGGAGTAAGTCAAATATTGTTTACAACATAACGTTCAAGGACGCACAATTACTTTGCTACTCTTAAATACTTCGATCCCGAAGTCGTCTTCTCGAATCACTTAAATACTCGGGAACACTCCGATCTCGTGTTACAATTTATAAAGTTCAAAGTAAAGACCACTTTTCTCTAGTTTGTATTTCCCATTTTGTCCTAACATTTAATTGGTTATTACTGCGATAACATTTTAACTTCTTGATAACATTTTAACTTCTTTATATTCACCACGTAATACATACTATTGTGATGGACAGAAAAGTCATAGCATATATTTTCATATGTATGTTTTTTGTGTGTTAAATGGAGAATATATTCATTCTGTTTTTTATTTTATTTTTTGCAAGAAAAATTGACTATTTAGTTTGCAATACATGACTCTAAAACTTCAAGGGACAGTTTAGAGAGGGAATACCAAAAAAGTAACAAGTATCCATTCGATATTGTTTCAATTTTGTGATATCTTTTTCGTTAAGTTAACATTTAACCATTTCTAATTTCACTAAGTTGTTTATATTAAATTATTAATAAATGACAAAAATCTAATTATCTTTTTTCAATTTAAACTCATCATAAAACATACTCATTTGGTTGTCTATAATATATTATATAAAGTTGTTTTTTTCCCAACGTGTAATTAGAAATTTAAAAAGGGTAAGTTCTTTTCAGCCATTTTCAGTGCACGTCGCTTTACGTAAACACACGTCCTAAATGCTAACATTACAATTGTTAGAGTTCATATATATGTTTTAAAAAACATTGTCAATGCAAAAAGTCTTTTTGAGTGTGTGTAGAATAATAAAACATCACTTAATCTTTTAAGAGAAATGAGTAATTTAAATAAGTGGAGTTATCATAATAATCAAAATTACCTAAAATATTTCTTCCCACATAATCTCTTTGTTTGATAGAAGAAACCTCGAAGCGAGTCATTCTCATATTATTTACATGTTTATTTTGCGTGAATGAAGGAGTTAGAATAAAATGAAGGAAAATTTGCAAATTCTATATGAATCTTATAGATGCACGTGTCACTACCCAGCCAGAAAATTTACGGAAACTCTTTATATTATATTAGGATTTCTTATTTACCCTCAAAAATTTCAAGAAAGCACATATATGCAATAACTCTACGGTAATTATTTGTTCTGCAAAATTTTAGATGAACTCTCCGTGAATTCTTAAAATTTTCACTTGCCCCCTAAGATTTCAATTATTTATATTAAATGACATTTTAAAATTTTCTCAGTATTTTTATTAAAAATCCTTATATCTTCTATTATATTGTGCCTCGCGTCGACGGAGCCAGCTTGGTCCTGGGCCACACCCGACTGCTTCGCATTTAGTTTGGAGAAGAAAAAAAGTTTGGCATCCTATAATAAGTTTATTAGACTTAATATGCAAATACAGAAAATTAGTGGGACTGGTACATTAAAAAAAACTGTCCTAATTTTTTTATGCGAGACAAAAGCTCATGGGCGGGTCAAATCACCCGGCTTGTCCGTACAATGCCAGCAGGAATTTCTGACGTCATACACTCACCCCTTGATATATGGTCTCTGACCATTGGGTTCCTCAATGCCAGTGGATTTTCAATGGAGACATCTTCCTTTTGTCTTTACTGTCAGATCCTTTTAACCTTGAGAATCTCCTTGTGACTCTCTTTTACACTGTGGGTTGTTCGTAATAAAAAAAAAGAAAAAAGAAAAAAAATATGTTTTAAAGGTCTTATCACAAAACGTATTTTATTTTCTCTTTTTTCTTTCGTGCCTTCTATCAGTTGTGATGAACGCCTCACGGTATAAAGAATCATCACGGTACTTCGCGCTAAGGAATCCACCCGAGCCCTTGTAGCTGATCGGGGATGTCTGTTTTTTTTTAAAAAAAAAATTTGTCTACAAAAATATCTCCACTTTTAAAATTCAATGTAGAGCATATGAATCTTTGAAGCGGGGCTCATTTTTTTTTGTCTTCTGTGTGTTTTCTTGTGCGGACACTAGAAACTATTTGAGATTCATTGCGGCTGAAACCTGCGTTCACTTTTGTAATGAAAACCTCTTTACGCTGGCCCCTCTACAGAGTTTCAACTTTCCTAATGTAAACGAAACGGTTCCTAAATTAAATAGTTCCAAAGGCACAATTTAATGCCTGGATACGGGGATAAGAAACGGGCCGGGTCAGGCTGGGATGCCCGAACCCGTTGGGACAAGGATCGGGCCGGGTCAAACTCGTTCCCGTCTACAAAAGGCGGGCGGTCTTGTCCCTATTTGGGAGACTCGAGCACGATTCAAGTACCCAATCGGGCGGAACCAGGTCGAGTTGGCCTGGATAATTTTAAAAAAAATTTAAAATATAATAAGTATAATTTTTTTTCCACCTTTTTTCACCCTCCAATTTGGTGGTGTTGTGAGTCTTGAGTTTCGATCTTCATCAAATACATAATTTTTTACAATTAAAAAAAAAAGCATGGCTCTTTTGGGGGTTTGCAAACAAAAATTACAAAATATCCCTCAAACCAGCTGGGTTGAGTCAGCCCAGTCTAACGCGACCGGGCCTATTTACGCAAACCCGGGAAAGACTCGGTTTGGGGGTGGGCCCCGCCCGTGATTAGGCCCAGGTGACCCGGCTGTGTGGGGGCCGTGCCGGTATGTGGGCCGGGCCCATTCGCACCCATACACGGACAAAGTAAGAAGAAAAGCCCCGCCCGCTCGTCCGCTCTCAGAAGTCGGTCCTTTTCATGATGAGGGCAGCGCTTAATATTCGGTTAGGATCTCTTTAAGCCTAAGCCCTTCCCATGATTATTTAAGCATGGCACTTCTTTTGTTTCTATTATTTTTAAAATAAATCTAAAATCACCTAGAATTTTTTTTCTCTCCTCCTTTTGTTCCTCTGTACTCTTTTAATTAACTAAAAATTTTTTCCTGAAGATTTCCTTCTTTGCTTCATATTTTGCTATTTTCTTGATAAAGTTCACATGTTATTCTCATGTAATAAGTGACTTTTTAGGCATCATGAAACTGAGCTGGTGTGATAGTATAAAGAAGAAGAAAATAAATTTTAGTATTTTTAAATACTAAAACTTTAGTATTATGATAACATTATGATGTGAGAAATCTTGAATAGTATATATTTACTCAGATAATTTAAAAAAAAAAAATATTGGAACACGTGTATCACATAGTTGAACATGAAGGAAATAAGATATGAGTTAGTGCCACGCTGAGTAAGAATTTAATTTGAATTAGGGCATGTTTATATTGCTGCAAGTGAGAGAAAAATATATAAGTAAGAAATGAGAATAAAAAATGTGAAAATATAGTGAAAAATTGTGATTTGTGCAAGTAAGTTTTACGGTATTTGATTGTAATGTGAAATTGTAAATGAAAAAGTATATTGTGTTTTACTGTGTTTGATTAGTAACGTTAAAGTGTAAGTGAAAATATTGACAACAAAATAGTATTAAATTAATAAGTGATTTTTTTGAACTGTAATTGAATTGCAAATGAAATTTTCATAACCTCAATATTAATTGCTTGAGTTATAACTTATTACGAGTGAGATTTATATGATCACAAAATTAATTGTAGCACTTTACATGTGAAAAATGATAGCATACAAGAGAGATGTACAAAGAAAAAGGAAAAAGAATTTTCTGTTTCTCATTTCCCGTTCAAAAACAAACAAGTGAATTCAGAAAACTTATTTTTCTATTTATCAATTTCGATTCTGCCTCAAATTAAACACGCCTATTTCCGATTTTTTAACACATCAAAATTCTTTATTCCAGTACATTGCATTTCATGTTTATTTATCAATCACCTCGGGGGACATTTGCCGATTGAAAATAAACAAATTCGAACAACAAAATTATGTTAAAGGAAGTGGAGGAAAGAATATAATAAAACTTTGAGTAAATAATTAAAAAAAATCTCTTTTTATTGTTAGAGTTGGGTAGTAAGCTTATCTATTTTATTGAATTTAATGGAATTACTGTTTTCAGTTGAACTAGCAAAAACACTCGCGCATTGTTTTAGATTTGACACGAAGCTCTTAAAATTAGGATTTCTATTTAAGTTTAATAAAATAAGGAGGAGGCTCGCTATTAAATCTCAGTTTAGAAGGGGTTCATTTTTAACATTTATCCCAAAACGGATGAGAGAGAGTTTTTTTTTTTTTTTTTTTAAATTATAGAAAGATAATGAGAGAGACGAGCTACACCATTTGTAATGATCTATGGACGTGTTGAAAGTCATTTTCTCATCCATCACATGTTTGCAAATTGACAGGCTATTGTAAAAATAAATTTGAATAATTTTGTATCAGTTAATAAACGGGCAAATAATCTCTAAAACTCATGATTTTTTATCCACTGCTTTTTGAGAATATGTAAATAACATTGAACAATATTGATCATCGATCTACATGTGGGAACTAAGTGTAGATCAGCTTAAGCTCGTATCAGCTTAAGCTCTTATAAAAAAAAACCTCTTATATTATTATGATTCCATTAGAAGCTCTATTGTCTGGCAATGCATAGAAACCCTCAGTATGCTATCTGATTCAGAAGAAAAGACTCGCGTATTATTGTAATATTTTCAAATTTTCTATTAAATTAAAAGTATTTTCACTATATCCTAACTACTAACTAGTACAAGTTTGTTATTCACTAAATTAAATATAACGAAAGAATTTATCATCAAATTTTATAATAATGCAAGTTATTTTTCACCGAATCTGATAGTACAAGGGAGAATTTTGAAAGTTTCAATTGCTCAAGATTTTTTTTTTGTTTTTGATGAAACTATGGGGAGGAAAGAGGGCGCAGACTTTTTTGGTTCTGACTGGTAGGCCTCACATGCCTTTTTTTTGTTCTCTCACTTTTTTTATTTGCTATAAAATTGAGAGAAAAAAATATTTGAACCTCGCACTTTTAACTCAGTTTTTTAGTATCATAAAGAGCATCAAATTTTCAAGCTTTTAACTCAAAAAAAAACACTAAAAATTTGACAGATTGGGACGCACATATTTTCTTGTTTTGTTTCCAACAGCCAGGACCTGCCAAAAAATTAGCACTATGTCGTTGTCTTTGCCAACGTCCTTTCCCTCGGGGGCTTTTCTGTTTTGCTTTTTAATTTTTGTGTTTGCATTTTTAAGCGTGAAGATCGTGGAGGGCTGTTCACATTGAACCTGACCTGGTTGCCCAATAAAGGGGGATGTGATTCGATGGGCTCCTAAATTCGTCTCTTTATTGCATGGGTCATGATCAGATGCCATATTTTCAGTACATGGAGTGATGATGAATAATAAAGAGTTCACTGTTCACTCAAGAATCCTTCTTGTGTGCCATCATCGGGCGTGTTTGGTTGCAAGGAAGTGGGCGAAAGTAAGAAAATGGGGAAGTATAATTGCTCACTTCTCTGTCTATTCAAACACCGGAAAAAAAAAATAAGAAAACTTTTTTTCTTTTTTTCTTCTCTCTTTTACACAGCCATTTCCTCACTTCCAGAGTGTTACAGTTAATTTTGTGGTCATGTAAATCTTATTTGTAATAAGTTGTAGTATAAAACAGTTAATTTTTTTGACATGTAAATCTCACTTGCATTCTAATTACAGCCCATTTTTTATTTTTCTTAATTAATTTTTATTTTAATATTATTTTGCGGTCAATTTTGTGGTGAACTTTTCCACTTCCACTTTTCATTACCATCCAAACACCGGAAATGACATAACATTTTTCAAACCATACTTCCCAACAATATCCAAACACCGGAAAACTTACTAACCAATTCCCAACTTCCAAAGGAACTAGTACCACTTCCTCACTTCCTTACTTCCTCACTTTCACCCTTAACCAAACAGGCCCGAACTGAAACCATATTTGCAATTACAGTCCCTTTTATTTCAAGGGAAAAGTTCTACTCATCTCAGTCTTTGTTTCTCCTGAAATGAGCCGGGAAACTAATTATTTATGGGCCTCACATGAAAATCACATCAGTTTCTAATGATGTGTTATCTTATTATTTGTAAAAAAAAATTAACGATCGCGATAGGGTTCACAAAAAAAACATATATAGACTCTCTGCTAGTTTCCTCGCACAGAGACTTGAAAAACACTCAAAAAAAAACTCTGTTTATGGACCCCACTTGACTTTTTTTTTTTTTGAAAAGTCTGAAAACGTGAACCCTAATTGAATTTTCTGCTCGAGAGCCCGACCTAACTCATTGTTTAAGATAGAGAGGTAATAATTTTTATCTGAGTAAGTTGAGCTTTCTGATTTTCTATTACCCGACAATACACGCTTACAACTACAACTTTGTATAAAACAAATAGTATTATATAATCTTCATCTGCTTTAATTTGATTGAAAACTTTGCCATAAGTGCAAAGATAATCTCCTGATATTTTTACTCGGTGTACATTTTTTTTTTTTAAATAAAAGATAAGAGTATCATTAAATAGATCAAAAGCGGATCAATAAGTTTAACTTGGAAATCTGTGCCAATATCACAAGAGTCATTTTCTCTGAGGTATTTTCTTATTTATGGCCATAGAGCAATTTCTTAAAAGCAAGTATACTTAGAAAACAATTATAATGAAACCGGGATAGCTAAGGACCTGTTTGATATGGAAAATAAAAATTAGAACAAGCCTAACAGTGTCAGTTTTTCGAGTGTTTTTTTCCTTATTTAGAGAGAAAAATTGTCACAACTTTCATAGAAAAATAAGCTGAGCTGATTTTTATCAAACAAATACGCTCAATTAAGAAAAAACCTTGAAGCTTATAAATTCAGAGAAAATAACAATTCTTCACCCCCATTTTCTGAGAGAACAAACATACTTTACGGGCGATTGGATATCAGTGATATTTTGTCGCTTGATTGCGTTTTCAAACAAACAAACGGCAGAAAAGTACATCAAACCTGAAAACCATGAATATTTGAAAATCTTCTCCCTTTAAAGCAAACAAATGGCTTGAAAATCTTTGAGCCAAAAAAAAGAAACAAAACGAAAAAATCTTCATCATTTAGGTCTGATTCTATAATCTCTTTCAACCAGTCTTGGACTTTACCTCTGACCGAGATTGCTGTATCGCACTCTTTTGGCTGGGTGTTAATATATTTGTCAGATGAATTATTTACAAGCCACATTGATAAAAGGGTAAAATTTATTGATAGTACTAAGTTCAGATATATTTTGTGAAGGTGGGGAAGGAAGGCAAAAAATGATTTATGACTGGTTCAAGACTTCCAAGGTCAAACTCATCGAGGCGAGTGGTCCACATAGTCAACTAATGCCGCTGCTTTTCTGCAAACCCACGCAAACGTGCATCTAGTTGACGAAAAAAAGGACAACCGACATTGCTGAATACAAGGTTTGCCGAGTTTATATATATACATATAAGAGTTACAGTATCTTAGTCGACAGCTGAGAGAGTTTCTCAGCCGGCATGACGTGGCTTCAAGTTAGCCGCTGAGAAGTCAAAAGTTTAGACGGTAAAAGGAGACCCTCAACTATTTTTCGTTGTCCAATGACTAAAATACCTTCAGTTTCACTTTTAACCTGATTACAACTGTTCATCCGCTAAAAAAATTGCAGATCTGAAAATTTGCTTTTTTTCAAAAAAAAAAGTTAGATCTTGATTACTAAATTTTAGAAAAATAAATTATTTTAAAAGAATGCAACTATAATCGCATTAATGTTCAAGTTTTTTTTGGAAAGATGTTTTAATCACAATAAAAATCTATTACTGTGACTTGAAACAGTTTATCTTATCTTTTTTTTTTTTCCTCTGAAAATGCAATCGAAGTCGCAGTTTCTGAAAAGAAAAATTTTGGATTTAATTTTTTAATATCATTTTCACTTTTTAAATTTATTTTTATTTTACATTGCAACCTTTGGACGCAGTGTTGCAGTCTTTTTTTTTTTTATTTTTTCGATTAGGGTCGCAATAATTTTTTCGACTTTGCTATGCTAAATAGGATATTGCGACCGTGGTCGCAGTCTTATGAAATAAGAGTTGCAGTCAATTGAAGTAGTGATAATAATCTCGTAATTAGAAGATTGCGACTTCGGTTGTAGTTTTATGTAACAACAGTCTCTTTGAGAATGTTTTGTTTGATAACAATACGATCTTGATCATAAAATTTTTATTAATAATCTAAATAGAATACTGCGACCATGATCAAATTCTTATGAAACAAGAGACATAGTCAATTGAAACAGTGAACAAGATCTCAAAAGTTAAGTAATTAAGATGGTTAGAAGACTGCGACTCAATGTCGCAGTCTTATGTAATAACAGTCTTTTTGAAAAGTTTTTATTGATAACACCGTCATCTTGGTCGCAGTATTTTATAACTTATTTTTTTATTTTTGATAGTCTTTTTATTAATAAATTTTAATTCGACTGCGACTTTGGTTGTTATCTTGTAAAACAAATGGTTTGAAGATGAAATTTCATACGGCGACTACGATCACAGAATTCAATTTTTCTGACAATTTATTATTATGAATGCGATCAAAGTCGCAGTCCTGATGAAAAGGACAGCTTTTAAAATAAATTTTTTCTTACGACTTCAGAAGAATCTCTGATAGATTGGTTATATATTTATGTGTATTTTATTTTGTCTTTCAGATTTTAAATCGAATAGTAAATATTTCTGATGATGAAAATTTTCAGATAGGCTTTCCTTTGGAAGAAAAAGAAGAAGAAGAATCGATGAAAATATTGAAGCTGACATCTTCAGGGAAAATTAACCTGTCAAAATAGCTGCTGGAGATCTAGGACTGCAACTAAAAATTAATATTTGATCCCGCTCTTCTTTTTTAAAACGACATTCTCTACAAGTCAAGAATCTAAATCTGACAGCTTGAGGAGACACAACGAGATAAACATATAAAAAGGGAGAAAAAATAATAATAAAGAATATAAAACTAATACATCATTTCAAGAAAAGACAAACGATAGAGGCTTTTAGTAATTTTAAAATTTTCAAAAGCGAGACGTCATTTTAGATTGTCGAATTATGTGGCTCATAATGTGCCACGTCACCGCAGGCTGAGAGGGACTCTCAGCTGTCGGCTGATATACATAATTCTTATATACATATATATATGTATATATATGTGTGTGTATGTGTGTGTGTGTGTATTGGTTAAGAGAGCTCATCTGGGCATGTCACCCTACTCGAATTCGGCTGGGTGACCTCGGAGGAGCATACTCCAGGCCTTATCACGGAACTGAGTGCCGAGTTTACTCTTTTTGGTTGTGGTACTTGACCGTAATTCATACGTCGTAATTGATAAATTCTTTTGCAGTTGTAAATGAGTTACATTCATGTAAGTGCATGTAAGTTTTACGGTGTTTGATTGGTAATATAAAGTTCTAAGTGAGAAAATATATTATGTTTTACGGTGTTTGGTTGTCGTAATTTGAGGTCGTAAGTAGAAAAGTTGACCCCAAAATTAACTATTTGGTGATTTAAAATTTTTAATATTGCAAATAAATACTAAAAATGCTAAATATTAAAAAATTAATATTAACATATAAAAATAATACAAATTTGCATAACCACAAAATTAAGTGTAAGTGGGCTGTAAGTAGGGTGTAAACGGGTCGAGTTCGGGAGGGACCCGTGCCATATCCGAACCCGAACCCGAACCCGATAAGGAATTCAGATTCAGACTCGATTGGGTCGGAATCTCTTCTTTCTTATCGGGGTCGGGTCAGATTCGAATTTTAAATAGATGTATTAAAGTTCTAATGAGAGTTAACTTTTAAAGTGTATTTCAATTTTATTAGATGCAAAATGAAAATTTATATACTTTGTTTTTATAATAATATGATCAAGTTCTCAATTTTTTCATAATTTTATTAAATTAAATGTAGTGAAATGTATGATGATAAGTGCTATTGTATAATATTTACTCTCTTTTAGGTTTGTTATCGGGTTTTGAGTTTGAAATAGTTATACCCGAACCCGACCCCATAAGAATTTCAGATCTAATTTTTAGATTCAAATCTGACTCGTTTGTAAAAATTAGATCGGGTTTTCGAATTTTCCGGTACTATTTGCAGTTCTACCTGTAAGTGAGTGGTAATTGGGTTGCAAGTGAGTGGTAGTTGAGTTGCGTAAGACTTTTACAAATTACGATTTAAATAAATATTGTAATTGTAATTGTGTTGTAAGTCATTTACGAATTACAGTTTTTTACGATTTTTACTTCTAAACAAACAGCCTCATGAATCTTAATTTTTTTTCGTGTTTGGAGTGCATAATTTTTTGTCTTCACCTCTTGTGGGAGAGTTTTGTATCTCGGAGCCCGTTTGGATTGAAGAAACTGATCCTGAAAGATTTGAAACTTGGCTGCATGATTTTCGTACACCTAGGGGTGAGCAGAGTTCGGTTAAAACCGAAATAACCGACCAAAAATCGAAACACGAAACTGAACCGAGCCGAACCGCTCTAGTTCGGTTCGGTTTCGGTTTTGTGTTTCAAAAATCGAACTCGACCGAACCGAACCGAATCTCTTACCATGTATATCACCCCACCCAAATTCAATTTAGTGAATCATATAGTTCATAATAAAAACTGATGAAAACTTATCTCATTACTTCTATCAATACCATCTTTTTTATGTTGAATATGTGAAAGTTATGTTAAGTACACCATCACAATTAAGAATAATATTTATATTAATATAGTTCTTTTTTTTCATTCTTGCCATTAAAAGTTAGTAATAATTATGTGAGTTTTGATATAAGAGCTCAAATATAGCGTAAAAGTTTTAGAATATGAAAATTTTAATTCACATTAAGGTTAGGGTCTTTTTCTTATTTCTAATTTAGGTATTGAATATTTGAGATTAGAATATTAAAGGATGATAATATAATGGTGATTAAAAAATGTAAGAAATGATGGAAAAATATTGGCCTAACCGAAAAAACCGAAAAACCGAACCGAACTGAGTCGGTTCGGTTCGGTTCGGTTGCTAAGTCTAATCGGTTCGGTTCGGTTTTGCAAAAATTAGCAAAAACCGATCCGATGCTCACCCCTACGTACACCCCGGTGGTTAGAGAAACTTATTGAAAAAACTACCAGATGTGAAGTTTTCTTTTTTGGTTCCGATCTGATTTCTTCCATCCAAACAGATCATCAAGGAAAAATCATTGTTATATCTAATAAAGCAACAACCCCTCTCGGAAAGAAAAAAATACACTGCAACTACGGGGGTGTTTGGAATTAGGGGCTGTTTGTTTAGTCATAAAAGTCTATAATTTGTAAATGACTTGTAACCCTTTTACAACTACAATGTTTGTTTGGATCGTAATTCGTAAAAGATTTACGCAACTCAACTACCACTCACTTGCAGTCCAATTATCACTCATTTACAGCTTACTTACAGTTAATTTTGTGGTCATACAAATTTGTATTATTTTTTTACGTTAATACTAATTTTTTAATAGTTAACATTTTTAGTATTTATTTGCAATATTACAACTTTTTAAATCATCGAATAGTTAATTTTGTGGTCAACTTTTCTACTTACGACTTATACATACGACAAGCAAGCACCGTAAAACACAATACACTTTCTCACTTACAATTTATATCACCAACCAAACACCGTAAATTTAAATGCATGTAACTCATTTACAATTGTGAAAGACTTTACCAATTACGATCTACGAATTATGACCAATTACGACAACCAAACAAACCATTAAAGAAATGGACTAAAGTGTGAAAGTGAGAAGTGTCTTCCGCTGTCCATCCAAATATCAAAAAAATAAAATTAAAAAACTCTTTTTCTTTTTTATATAATTGTTTTCTCATTTTTAAGGTGTTACAGTTAATCTTGTGCTTATATAAATCTCATTTGTAATAAATTATAACTCAAACTAGTTAATTTTGTGATCATGTAAATTTTACTTGTATTATAATTACAGTCTAAATTTTTTCATAATTAATTTTTATTTTAAAATTATTTTACAGTTACTTTGTGGTCAATTTTTTCACTTCTACTTTCACATTAACATTCAAACAAAAAAAAAATACTACCCTTTTTCAATTACACTTCCCAATTACCATCTAAAAATAAAATAAAAAAATAAAATCCTGCCGCTACTTCCACTCACTTCCGGCGTCTAATAAGAGCCCTTGCAACAAACAAGATCAAACCTATAATTACTCCAAAAGTAACCCATGTTTAATGTACTACAATATCTACATCCACTCAATTATTGACTTCTTTGACTACTCACTGCCTCTTGTGGGTCCCCCCGCCTCTCATTTGACATTTGACCACTGCAGTCAAAACAGTGCATTAAATAAACTTTAAATAAAAGAGAAAAAAAAGAGAAAAAAATTCCGGAATAGTTAAAATAAATCGTTTCAGATTCCCTTGTATCCGGCTTCAATCTTTGCCAATTCCCATTTTACGACAACACCCTCTAACAAACCGAAAATTACAGAACCCACAGAAGACAAAACCCAAAACCCCTCACTCTCCTTCATGAGGCCACAAGGGGGAGAGAGCAGACAGCAAAACCTCTCTCTCTCAACTCTTCCCACAATGCCCTCCCCTCCGCCGGTGGCCGCAGAGCCCTCCACCACCCTTTTTTCTTCCCATTATACACCTCCGTACCCCCAGCACAGCCCCCCTCCGCCCCCGCCCCTTCCCCTACCTCCTTCCCAAAATACCCCTCCTCCTCGTCCTCCACTTCCTCTTCTTCCTCCTCCTCAAACTCGCTGCCATTCTTTCCGTTATACCCTTCTCCGCCTCCCTCTCGCCCTGCCCCCTCCCTGCTCACGTTTCCTGCCAACATTTCGTCCTTGGTCACTCCTTCCCATAATGCCCCTCACTCCTCCAAATTCATTCCCATAATAGTCCTCCCTGTTCTCGGCTTCATCCTCCTCTGTCTCATCGCCGCGATCTTCTTTGTCCGCCGCAAGCGGAGCTCCGGCGACAAGGGAGGAGACCCCGGATCCGACGTCCGCCGCCTGGTCCCGCCCGACGCCACGTCATCATCCTCCGACGCCGCCCGCAAGCTCGCCGCCGCGTCTTCGACGCCACCCAGCTCGGAGTTCCTTTACCTGGGCACCCTCGTGAACTCGCGGGGCCACGTGTTTGCCGCCGCCGGGACCTCCGGCGAGGTTGGCCTCGCCGCCGCCGCGGACTCGCCGGAGCTCCGCCCCCTCCCCCCTCTCTCCCGCCTGGGTCGCCGCAGCCTCTCTTCGGACGACGAGTTCTACTCGCCCAAGCCTGCGGTGGGTCCCCCGACGGGCCCCGCAGGGCCAAATGTGGGCCCCAGTCGCCGGCGTCGATCGTCAGCACCCCGCCCTCTTCGCCTCCGATCTCCAATCCGCCTCCGCCACCAAATGAAGCACCAACCTTTTCTATTCGAAATCGCACCTTTTCAGGAAAAAACGAACAAAGTGCGCCCTTTTTAGCGAAAAATGAGGAGGTTTCAGGGAACCCATTTGCATCCATCCCACCACGTAGGCCCCGCCGCCGCCCCCGCCGCCTGTTCCACACTGGGACGCTGAGATTCCGAGGGCTGTTAACCTGCGACCGCCGGTTCTTGCCCCGCCGAAGGCGGCTGCGGTGTTTCCCGATAAATCGTTGGATGATTCAGACGAAGGGGGGAAATGTGAGGAGCAGAGGAGGCCAAAGTTGAAGCCTTTGCACTGGGACAAGGTCCGAGCTCGCTCGGACAGGACCATGGTGTGGGATCACTTGAAGTCGAGCTCGTTCCAGTATGGAGATTGAGAGCTTTGTGTTGTATTGAAGTGTAACGAGTCTTCTTCTTCTTGTTGTTGTGTTGCTTATTGTTTGTTAGGTGTGGTTTTGTTTTGTAGATTGAATGAGGAGATGATCGAGACGTTGTTCGGGTGTGATTCGACCAAGGGGTTGACTGATGCAAGGAGGAAAGTGGTGGTTTTGAGTTCAGAGCAGGAGAACATGGCTCTCGATTCAAAGAAATCACAGAACATTGAGATTTTGCTAAGGGCACTGAATGTTACCAAGGAGGAAGTTTGCGAAGCTCTCTTGGAAGGTGAACCTTTTATCCTACTATGGCCATGCTTTGATAAACATGTTACTTCTACAATGTTGATGCAATTTGGCATTCACCTTGTGGATTAATGCTTGATATGAAAATGGTTTGCTAGGCTCTAGTATTATCCTTGATCTGCTTTGGGATTTTGACATGGTGGTATTTATTTCAATAGTGTTTGTATTTGGATCCAAAGCATTAGATTTCTTAAGCTATATCTTGCAATTTATCAAAGTAGAATTTGTTAACATCCACGAAGAAATACAAGGTTCTACCTGCGGTGGCAACATGCTATTGGGTGGTGGTCCCGCCCAAGGGTCAAATCATACATTCTAAGAAGAATATTTGAATATCACTCTCATCAATCTCACAAGTATCATGCCAAATCCTATCAATCGATTCACTTTTTTGATAAATATGAGAAATAGAATACTTTAGCTTATGTTTTGCCTTAGATGAATGCAGTCTTCGTTGGCAAATCCTTTGGTTCCCCTTCTCCTACAGTCCATCTTCGTATTCTAGTAGAGTTCTGGAGGTTGCTCCTTTTGATCGCATAAACGCAAATTTCATGACCAGAGTAAGGTAGATTCACTTACTGGAATAATTCCAGTTTCTTTCTTATATGATTCTCGCTTGCTGATAATTTTCTTTGCTAGCACGAGCTCAGAGGTGTTGCATGAGGTTTTCTAAAATTTTATCCCTCTTCTTGCGGTTGCTTCTTGTTTTAAGTTGTTCTGTAGTGATCTCATTTTGATGGCAAAGGGCTTGGATGATGATGATCTCTAGGAGATGAGCTGAATACACTTTGATGATGAAACATGCAGGAATATGTAATTATTGTAATGGTTCATCTCCCAGTACCTTAATGCAATCTTTTGTTGGCTGATGAGTGATGCCATCTGCACCTCAGTTAGTTAGGGTTATTGTTTGAGATAGCTTTGTAAGTTGAGCTGGTCCAAGAGGAAGAACACTATTATCTATTGGAACTTGTGTTGTGCGCAAGACAACAACCTCTGTGAGGAATCCACCAATCAGGCGGAGACTGATGCAGCCGGAGACGTACCCAACACGATAAGAACAGAGAAACAATAGAGAAATGCAATCAACACAGTATTTAACGAGGTTTGGCAACATGCCTACGTCCTCGGGGTAAGGGAAGAGAGATTTTATTGATTCAACAATCAATACTAACTAATACAAGAGGGATACTTGAGGGAACTTTCAGGGATGCAATACATGTGGGCTCTAGCCCTTATTTATAGCTACAAAGTCCCTGAGTTTTAAGAAACCCTTTGATTCGATCCAAAAAAAAAAAAGGAATCCGAATCCAAAAGGAAAGCCAAAACGCGTCTGTCGGTAGACCGGCCGATCGATCGACCCATGTCCACGTTCGATCGGGCGGTCGACCGGACCCAACAGAGAGCAGCCTGCTTTCAGTCGGCCGACCGTGCGGTCGACCGCTCCTTGCCACGGTCGATCGGGCTATTCCTGTGCATGTCGTGCATACCGGTTGATCGAGCGCTCGACCGGCCTACTCCACTGGTCGACCGTGCAGTCGACCGGGAGCTAACCTGGCCTGCTTCAATGCGCTGTCTTGCTCCTTTGTCTTCTGATCTTTGTGCTACCTTCTTCCATCTCCTCTATCTCCTCTCTCCCTACAGCTTGTGTGCTTGTGTTGGACATAAACGTAAAGAAAAGAATGTTCTATTTAAGTATTTTTCATCAATAAGGTGAACTTGCTCTCATAGCTAGTTGCTTCTAAGCAAGCTTCTCTTGTTCACGGTTGAAAGAGCTGTTTTAAGTAGATCAATAGAAAGTAACATCTTAACTGTGCATGTTATTTATGCAACATCGTAGCTGTTTCCTAGCAAGAATGTGAAAAAAAAAAATTCAGCTATTTCATAGACAGAATTATGGCACAACGGTCTCTCGTGACAGGCGATGCTTTTTATAAATTGCAAGTGAACAAGCCTTCCCCATTAGGGCCATTCTCTCCAGTCAGACAATAAAAGCAATACAAGCTTCGAAAAAGTAACTTTTCTGATGTGCGATGTGAACTGCACTGGCCCTGTGGTGGTGGATGATTATTACTACAGTGCACTTCTGTTGGACTTTTGTTCCATTAGACGGGTGGGATGTTCATGTAAACTAGCTGGGTTGCTTGAGGTGCATAAATGTGCTGCTCCTTCCTCATTGTTTTGTAAGTTCTGGCTCCAAAGTGTTAGACTTCTTTAGCTCCTGCTAAGATATTGATTATGTTCTTTCTCCATTTTGGTTCCTTCCAACTGTTCAGTATGGTTACCAAACTATACATTTGATTCCTGTTTGCTAAGAGACACTCATTCTTGAAGTTATTGTTTGTTCAAATCACCATAGTGGAGCTTGCCTCCTTAGTCTTTATACTGACCACATTATGCAATCTTTGAAATCTGTCCCTACTTCAAAATTGATTTTAATATGACTGTCAACCAACTTTCTCAGAGCCACAGTTCTGCACAAGTTGAGTCAAAGTGACAGACCTTTTTTTTATAAAGATGTTATTATTGGTCAAAAGGTCATAAGAGCTACCCTGTTAACTCTCTTTAGCTGTACCTCTTCCTGGAATGTGCTTCTGAGTTCTTTCCATGTGACAGTTGGATAATTAGTAGTAATGCCAAGGACATACTGGTCTTATCTTTAAATATGTGCTGCATAGAATTAATCCATAGGTTGCAAGTAAATAAATCATACAAAAAGCATATCAAAACTGATAACTCAAGATGGTTTCAGCAAGGAAACTTTGCCATCCTGATCTATATACTCGCTTCCCTAATTGTTTCTACTTTTCTTTAAACTTCTACATATGCTTGTTGCATGTGTTTCTTATGCAAGCAGGTCTAGTTTCAAACTTCTATGATTTTTTTAACAACTTTCGTCTTTACTAGGTTAATGGAAATAAAGACGAGTCCATATCTATGGTCAAATATTGAAGATACTTGCTTTTTTTTTTCCTCCCTGAGGCTACACATGGGACCACAAACTCTATATGATGGCTCTTTCATGTGCGCATCTCATTTTAATGCATTGTGGTTATTCAAGGGAAGCATGTTAATTTACATTTATGTAGGAGGGCTACATATAGATAGGGACATGTTTTATTGAGACCTATACGTATAAGTTATAACCCTAAGGGTTTTTGGAAGGTAATCATGCTATGCTTTTAGGTTCAAGGTTAGATTGTTCATTGTTAGACCTTTTGGATATTGAACCTCTCTGTCATGGCCCATGTATTCAAGCCATTTTTATAGCTCTTGAATTCGCTCTTGTTTGACTCTGATTGTTCTTCTTCTGACTTTTATACCGTCTATAAAGTAACTCTAAAAATGCTTGCTTGACATATAGCACTAACCTTTTAGCATATTTACCCTAGCACTAACCTTTTAGCATATTTACCCTTGTGAAGTTATAATAAGGATGTGTCTCTTTCTTTGCACTTAAAACACTTCAATAAGATATTCGCTAATGTCTTTATGATAAGCCTCCTATTGTTTAATGTAAAACGGGTGGATCACAATCACCTTCAATCTAGAAATTGGGAATTAGGGTTTTAAAAGAAGAAATAGAAAGAGAAATTATGGTTTCAGAAAAGAACCGGATATATTTGGGCTTCACACCCCTTGCACCATGGTTTCACACCCCTTACACCATGGGCTTCACACCCCAATATAAAGAACTCAAAGCTCTAGAAATTTAAACTGAAATTTTTTTATTTATTCATTATCTAGGAATTAGAAAGTAGTGAGGCTTATTTATAGGCTCTACAAACAAACTCAGTTCTCATATATAATCGATATGACACTAATAACACATTAAAAGTAACAACTAAACTAAAAAATAAATTAAGACATAAAAAGATAATTAGCACTGGTGTGATGCCCTCATAATTTTCCTCGGGGTAGGAGAAACTCGAGCTTGTTGAGTGAGGACTCCCATCATGAAGAATCTCAATCAGGCCATGGTGATGGTCGAAGAAGCAACATTGATGAGTCATGGTTGAATCAGGGTGATAGAGATGGAACTAGTTTCCATAATAGATCGGATGTGAAGGATGGTAGATCGAACTTATCACATGTAGCAGACAAATGCGAATCATTCATAATGAAAACTGAACTGGTTGCACTTTACACCATGACTAACTTTATCTTCTGTAATCATGCCTCATGTAGGAAGATCTGCAATAGGTCGTAGACAGGTAATCTTAAAGATATTGAGGACCTCGTAACTGCCAAAGGTGGTACTAATATGATAGTAGGCTCAGCTGGAGGGTTTATAAGGTTCTTAATAGGGAGTTCTTCAACTGCTGTGAGCCGTGAGAAAATCTCTTCTTGCGGTGACACTAACTCAACAACAACTTTTGGCATGGCGCTGACTCATCATCAACTTTTGGCTCTGGTTCTAGTTCTGGCTCCTCAACATTGGGCTCATTGTAATGTAGTCTGCCTCAGATGCATAAAGAAGGTGTGGAGCATACCGAGTACAAAAAAAAAACTCTTGTAACACTAACCAACATCAGCAGTTGTTATGGCTATTTTTCCACCACCAATAAGCTTCTCCAACCGGTCTCATTTGGGCATATCAAAATGCCAACGAGAAATATCTGAAGAAATCTTCAAGATAATTTTCTCACTCATATTCATAACGATCATTAGATCCCCAAAAATGCGGGGCAGTCGTAAGCATATCCTATTCCACTTCCTTCTCATTAGTATCAACATATATAACTTCCGCAAAAGTAAATCCCATAAGTTAAAATCAAAATTTCAACGCAAGAAACTCATAAATTACCCTAAAAATTTGTGTTCTGTGGCAAGAACAATAAGGTTCCAAACAGAGGCTTGAGGAGGTCAGATTCGCTATCCAACTACTGTGAATTCTTTCCAGTATCTTCAGGACTCAGTCACGAACTCAACGATTCAGACGAAACTCGAATCAGATTCCGAATGGGCCTGAAATGAACTCCAGAATATCGCTGTGCAGCTGTAGTGAACAGTGTGGCTCAGAGAAGTCGCTGATGTCAGCTATAAGCTGCTGACGTCAGTAGAGACTCGGTCGGCTCGGGTTGGAGCTGATGGCTCTGAATCGGCTCGGCTCGAGCTGATGTCAAGTGGCTTGAAGTCGCCTCGAAAACGGCTCATCGAGCTGATGACATCACAAGGTGAGCCAATGGCATCGGCAGGTGACAACAACAAAAATGAACTGGGTTTGGATCTTGCAAGTGGATCGGATTTGGGCCACTCCACGGGTTTGAGAACTTAAACCCAACAATCGGATTTGGGTTTGAAGGCTAAACCCACACTTGTTTCTCCTTTTCTCCTTCACCCGAACACACTAGGGTTTATTTGAATCTTGCAGATGACGGCGGAATGCTGGGGTCTGTGGAGGTGCGGCGGTGGTCGTCGTCTGCTGGCACGTCGATGAGGAGCTCTAGCGAAACCACGACAACGACAGGATGATGAGGAGATCATGTCGAGGACGCATATCTGATTGAGCTGTTGGGATTTGGCGAAGTGATGGAGATGGTGATGGTGGTCGATGGCTGATCTTGCTGGGAGATGATGGGGGTAGGAATGATGTGGTTGATGTCAGTGGAGGTGATAAGAATTGGGTTTTAATGGATTTTGATGGAGCTTATTGGTGGTGGTGAGCGATTCTGGCTGGCTAAGGTCGGTGATGGGGGTGGTTTCGATAGAGATGAGGGGAATCCCGGGGGGGGGGAGGGTGGAGATGTGGGGTGAAGTTGGTGGTGGTGATGATGGTGGTGGTTGTGTTGGTTGGCGACGATTGGCGGCGACAGAAAAGGGCAACGGTGTAGAACCCTAGCGTTAGGGTATAGGGTTGATGCAGGGAAGAAGATGTATAGTATTTTTTTTATTTTTTTGAAAACAGATTTAGGGTTTGAAAGATATGGAGAAAAATCTGGAAGGGGGTTAAGATCTAAGCTCTGATACCAAATTGATGTAAAATGGGTAAATCACCACACCTTCAATCTAGAAATTGAGAATTAGGATTTTAAAAGAAGAAATAGAAAGAGAAATTAGGGCTTTAGAAAAAACCAGATAGATTTGAACTTTGTACCCCCTGCACCACAGGCTTCACGCCCCTTACGTCATGGGCTTCACACCTTAATTTTAAGAACTCTAAGCTGTAAAAATTTAAACTGAAAATTTTTTATTTAATAATTGTCTGGCAATAAGAAAGTAGTGAGGCCTATTTATAAGCTCTACAAAAAACTTAGTTCTCAGATATAACCGACGTGGTACTAAAAATACATTAAAAGTAACAACTAGACTAAAAAATAAATTAAGGCATAAAAATATAACTAGCGCTGGTGTGATGTTCTCATCATTGTTGCTATAACATTATCCATGTTTTTTTCTAGCCCATTAACTTAAAACTACTGATATCAATATTCTAAAAAGCGGTTTTAGTACGCGCGCGATCTGGGAGCGCATAATGCTTAACGGTTTAAATGGTGATTAAACGGATTACTCATTTTATTATTATTTTAATATATAATAATATTATAATACTTAAAACATGCAAATATAAATTCTATAAACTCTCAAAAAAAATCATAAAAGATATAACAAACATAACTTGAAAAATTAAATTGCTAGTACTAAGAGGAATTTAAAAAATAATAATGTTAATCAGTTCAAAGTAAATCAATATACTTCTATTTAGAAAAGTAATAATGGATCGGGTTTGAGTTCAGTTAGCTTAATGGGTTCAGAATTTGAACCTATTTAGAAAATAATTGAATAACGTTTAAACGGATGCTAATTAATCACTGATTAGGTGCTTAATCGTCGCTTAAGAGAATTAATCGCCTGACCGAGTAATCCAACCGCTTTCTTCAAGTTTTGTTCGGTTTCAAGCCGAAAACATTTAAACGGCCGCTTAAACCTTTTTTTAGAACATTGACTGATATTATTCTCATATGTTTACTAAAATCTCATTTTATTCTTTGACGAATTTCATTTCAGTCTTTTATCTTCCTCACATCCATTGACTTGAACTTAACTGTGTTATGGATAAACTCCTCCTCATCTGCTTCAAAGATAAATTTGTTTATTTCACAAAGAGCCTCTTTCTTAAAGCGCTTGGAGCTAAAATATCACCTCTTTGAGAGGTTGGATGATGAAAATTCTGGCTTTTATTGTTTTGATTATTCACAAGACATTTATTGTTGAATACAGGTAATACAGATAGCTTGGGCAATGAACTCCTAGAGACATTACTCAAAATGGCTCCAAGCAAAGAAGAAGAGATTAAATTGAGAGATTACAGAGACGATTCCCCATGCAAGCTCGGTCCAGCAGAAAAGTTTCTCAAGGCGATGCTCGATATACCATTCGCATTCAAAAGAGTGGATGCAATGCTTTATATTGCCAATTTTGATTCCGATGTCCATTACCTTAAAAAGTCATTTGAAACTCTCGAGGCAAGTCTAGTATTCCATTTTCTTTTGCTTTTCTGCCTGAGCCTCTGATAGCATTAAAAAAACAGAAAATTCAATGTTCATTGGTCATGAAAAAAATAACTTAAATAAAAGAGAAATCTTGTTTTGATTCAATCAAAGATCTTTTCCTGCTCTTACCAATTAAGCTGCATGCAATTGTAAAGTGGTTGGTATGCAATTTTGGCATAATTTGGTGATTAGTAGGTACGTTTTCTAATTTCTGAATGGGCTGAAGCCTTTGATGAAAGGACATGGAATTTTGGTTTTATTTTTTCAAATAAGAGAGCTTGTTAAGTAGCTGGTGACTGCAGTTATATCTGTGACATTGACCGGTAGGTGTGAGCTCCCACTTTTAAGGAATGGTGGGAGCCTGTGAGGTTATGGGCATGTACTGCATCTACATATGGGTATGGGTTTATTGTCGATGCATGGAATTTATATTTGGGGAAATTTATATGTCCCGAGTATGACAAGGGAAAACTAAAAACAATTCCCAACTGCCCAACAAATGTGAAGTAGAGGGCTTTTTGTTGATTCTTGTTTGTCCCATCTCATCAAACAAATATGATGGAGATGAGATCTTATGTAACTTGTAACAATGTTACATATTTTGGATACACCATGATTTTCTCATTCATCACCATCCCAAAAAATTAGTTTTGTTTGACCACTCTTTCTTCCACGTGCAATTGAGTTGCACTCGCCAGCAAGCATAATGAAGAACACTTGCATGGGAGCACAACAGAAGTTCCATGTGATAGGTCCAATATCTATAGCTTGTCCAACTCAAGGACGATAATCTTCTCTAAGGATATTGAATAGATGCACTAAGGATATTAAATAGATCAATGTACTCACTGTTTTAATATTTTGAAGTATATGCAAAATGATTTTTCTGAGAAAATTCCTCCACTTATTTCCATGTAAAGAAGTGAAGACAAGCAAGCATCATGTACTTGGGAACCATCTCCACCTTAGGGAGGTAGGACGGTTTGCCTGCATTGTCATGGCCAATTTCAATCGGCTTGCAGACTGAAAAACCCCCACAGTAGCACTAATGAGAAGGAAACCCTCCTTCAAATGTCTATACATCGCCAATACCTTCATATGTGTCTTTCCAAGTATGCCATTCTTTAAGTGTTAATGATTTCAAACATGAGGTTTTCCATCTGGAATCATTCTCCTTAAAACCTTTTCATTGAATTTCAATCATCAGTATAGCTCAAAGACTTTTTTTTCTCAAATTTTTCTATCTTGTGCTTCCTAGTGGAGGTCTTTCGTCCCAACTAGTATCTCTACTAATCATCTCTAGGTCATTGGCTGTTGTATAGAGCACATTGTTGATGGGTGACCACTCAAAACTTATTCTCCCTATATATAGATCTTAATGAGACAGCAAAAACATGCGACTTCAGGCTCATCCTGTATTTCAAATAGCTTCAAATAGTCATTCACCTATAGCCATCTTACAAATACAAACACAAACACATTGACACGCGCGCACGCGCGCGCACACACAGAGAGACAAACACATAGAAGAGAAAAGTTGAGAGACTAGTTAAAAGTGAACACCCCACCGAGAAGTGCCCTTCATTCAACTTATCAAAACTAGTGTCCTTGGTTTTATTTACTACAAGTTTTGATTTGAACTGAAAGATGATTGTTTAGCATGTATGTTCAGTTTTTTGCTAGCTTTTGGTTATAATTTATAGATAAAGGCTCAATAAAAAATACTCCATGATGTCATATCCATCATGTACTGGGACCAGAATTGCAACATGTATTGTTGTGGTTTTGGTGTGTTGCATGTTAAAAAATGCGGAATCTCTGTTCTGGCTGTTGTTGTCAAATTTAGTTGTTATGATCATTGCCATGGTCATTGTTTCTGAGGTTTTTCCTTCGTAGCATAGATTGTAATAAGCAATCAAGATCATTGCATAGATAGAACCATAAATTTTTTCCCTTTTAAATGGTTTCAGTGATAGATGGAATGATAAATTTGTATATCCACAAGATTGATGTAGATAATTATAATATAATGACACAAAAGTTCTTTACCGTTTCAACAGTTGCATAACGGGACAAGATTTCTGCTCACGGATAAAAGTTTACTTTCAAATTAGATTGGTTTCAAATTTATTCTGACTGGTTATTCATTTCTCAGTTAGCCTGTGAAGAACTGAGGAGTAGCCGGCTGTTCCGCAAGCTTCTTGATGCCGTGTTAAAAACCGGAAACCGAATGAATGTTGGGACAAACCGTGGGGATGCTCATGCCTTCAAACTTGATACTCTCCTCAAGCTTGTAGACATCAAAGGCACCGATGGCAAGACCACCCTCCTACATTTTGTAGTCCAAGAGATCTCAAGAGCTGAAGGTTTCTGTGCCTCTTCCATCAACCTATCCACCACCAAGGCCCAATCAAACACTCTACGAGATGATCTCGAGTGCAGAAGGCTTGGTCTCCATGTTGTTTCCGGACTTGGAGCGGAGCTCAGCAACGTGAAGAAGGCAGCTACAATGGACTCTGGAATTCTTACTAGCTACGTGTCAAGACTAGCTGGAGGAATCGGGAAGATCAGAGAAGTCGTGAGACTGAACGAAACAGTTAGATCAGCAGAAAGCAGTCAGTGTTTCCGTGAAGCTATGATCGGGTTCTTGAGGATGGCAGAAGGCGAGATCACAATGCTCCAAAGCCAAGAGGGTGTTGCACTCTCACTTGTAAGGGAGATCACTGAATACTTCCATGGGGACTCGGCCAAGGAAGAGGCTCATCCCTTCAGGATTTTCATGGTAGTGAGGGATTTTCTGGCAAATCTTGATCAGGTATGCAAAGATGTGGGGAGGGTGAACGAGCGAAGCGTTGTTAGCTCGTCACGGCACTTTTTAGTGCCTGCGAGTCCGGGGAGATCACCGGTGTTCCCCAGGATTCATGCAATGCAGCCTGGGAGTTCCGATGATGACAGTTCGTCACTGTCATCTTTGTCATCATAGTTCATGTTGTAGTAGCTATAGCTAGATATTTCTTGCATCTTGTAGAAACTGATGTAGAAGAACTTATATACTTTATATAGATAATGAAATCTAGTCTATGCAGCAGCAGTGATGCTTCTATTCTGAAGCCGTGTTAGTGTTGTGTTTAACAGCGCGTGTCGATGTATCACACATCTTGTCTAGAATTTAGTTGCAGGGAAGTAGCTACTGAGGTTGTAATTTATTACAAGTTACTGTAAGCAGATATTTAGTTGGTGTTGCATTCAGCTCAAGTTAATGAATAGAGCTCAACTTTATGAAACTTTGGCATTCAACCAAAGTTGACCATATGTAATGCATGCATTCAGAGCTGAACCTACTATATTCACACGTCAAACTTGAATATAGTAGAGAATTAAGTATTATCACTAATAAGAATAGAATAGCTAAGCAGAAGATAATTGTGTTTACTTTACAGAAGAGTAGTAAGCTTAAAAACAGAAACAAATCAGTTCTTCACAACAAATCATCAGTAATCTTTGCAAGGGAAAATCTGTGAAGAATAAGGTAATGTTGTAGGTGTGAAGAAATTGTGGAGCAAATTAGTCTGGCAGTCTGGTGACAGGTTGCCTGCAAAATTTTTTTTTTCTTTTCGTGAATTCAAAAACTTAGCACTAATTAAAGCTGGATTTGGATCCTGTCCAGGGGCTGATATAAATCGTTTCCTGTTTTTTTTGAGGGGAGTAGATCATAGAGAGGAAAAGATAAAAGATGAGTACTGCATTGTGGAAGGAGAAAATGATGAAGAAGAGAAAGAAGAAGATGACATTGCCGATTCCGACATAAATACCAATGCAGATTTCAATATTTAAAACCATGGTTTTACATTTCTCATAGACTTCTTTCTTCCGCTACATGTTTGATATAATTATTATTTTGTTAGATATCCAAGACTATAGTGAAAAATATTTAGATAGTGTAATAATATGTCAAAATATTATTTGCATGAAGCTACGATTAATTTAGATAGCTTTTGACATAAGAAGTGTACTACATTGAATTACTCTGTACGAAGTTAAAGAGCGTTTGAAAAATCATAAAAAAAAAGATAATAGTTTAAAATCTTAACATATATGTTATCATCTAATGTTATTATTTTATTAGATGTATAAACTTTTTGATGCACGAACGTAGTTTATGTTTGTAAACATGTACGCATATACGCACTTTCTTGTATCATTTCTATATTTTCTCAATATATTCTGGTGTCACGTCGCGTGTCCTACTCCGTTAAGATTAAGAATCTCCGTGACGCATGTCCGTGTCCGTTTCGTACCCGTATCCTATTTCGTACCCGTATCCTGTGTCTGTGTGCATGCTTCTAAGTATGTTTGGGATATAGCAATGCATCTTTTCTTTTGTGTGTCTCATCATCTATGCAGGTCCTAGAAAAAACACTCCGTATCAGCACTCTTACCAATTATTCTCACTCATAAGCCATATGTGCATAATTGTGCAGGGTCTCAAACACTGGATAAGAAAATATTCCAGAATTGTTGAAAGATGCTAAAAAGCTTCAAACTCTCTGCAGAAACAAAAGCACAAGGGCTTCAAAAATGGATGTTATTCGACATCGTTGCTGCCTGCACACTACCCAGACTTCCGGTGAAATCACTTGCCAGGTTCTGCTGTGTGCAAAAGCAGTGGTGCTCCTTAACTCGCAATCCTCTTTTCGCTATGGAACAGCTCAAGAGAGCTCCTGAAACTACTGAAAGTTCTATGCTCATCTGCAGACTCATAGGCCTAACAGAAACAATGCCATTTTACAATTTTGTCGCATCCAATCCAATGGGAGTGGCGAGGTTGAGGATCGTTTCTTCCACTTTAAACTCGGGAATGCAAAGTGCTACCCTTTATCCAGCTCTGTCAATGGATTGGTCTGCGCATTTTGTCAGTTTTCAGGATATGGGCAACTCCTACAGCTCCCAAGAATCAAGAATGCGGTTCAGGGTTTTGGTACTGCGAGCAGTGATTCCCTTCTTTTGGGGTTTGATATCTCTACTGGTGCATGCAAGCTGGTCAGGTTGCACAACAAAGTTTACTTGAGATCTTGTGCTTTTCAAGAACTCACTGTGGGAACTCAAGAATGGAGATATGTTGGAGAAGCTCCTTGTACGGTTCACTCGGAGAAAAAAAAAGGCTCTTTTTCTAAATGGAGCCCTCCATAGCCTGGTGATTAGGTATGGAGATCATCCATCAACCATAGCTATCTGGCTTTCGATAATAAAGATGAGAAATTTCGATCCATATCGGTATTTACTCATTATTATTATTATTATTATTAATTAACTTGATTTATGACTTATTATTATTATTAAATATACGAATTATTTTGAAGTATTAAAATTAGTTTTTGGTCCAATGTTTTTTAGTATTTACTAGATTAATATACAGTGTTGTTTTCAATGTTTCCAGGTTCCTATATAACTCAACAAAAAAAAAATTAAATGGTGACTATCAGCTTGAAACCATGTAGATAATTCTCAAGACAGCTGGAACAATATGCGAAACAATAATTTTGAAGAAGATAATAGAAAATGGCAACACAAGATTTGAATGTTCATATCTTTTTCACAGGACACTCATGATTTCTTTAATCAGAAATGCATGTTTGATTCATAATTTTCTGCTGATTTCCATTACTGGAGTTGGAATTTCATTATCTAATGTAATATACTGAGGATGCGAGAATAAGAAAACTATAATAACAACATCGAACATTTTATCACAACATTTTGGGTCCTTGCTATTTCCATTTGGCCTAATCGCTCCTTTATTGAACTACTGAGTTCTTTCTAGTTCATTATAGTTCATGTTCATTGGTCCTAGCCACCCATTAAAATATGATGCACACTCCTCATAAGGGGCAAAATATCAGGGGAAGATAATAGAAAAGAAATTGGTAACAAATATTTATATGAAAGAAGAAAATATCGATAATATACAAGTAACTAAGATTATGGCAGTTTTATTATTTAAATTTTTTTTTATAAAAAAGCTAATGTAATGTTTGGCATCTTATGTGATTTCAATTTCTACAATGAGGTATTGAAGCAAACCAACAGTGTGGTAGAAAAAACAAAATTGATCATTAAATTGTCATATCTTAGAATTTAAATTTTTAAATCAGCTCGATGACTGTATTAATAATTTTCTTGAACATGTATATCAAAAGCAAGTTGTCATCACATTAATAACACGGAGGATTCTTTTAGCGGTTCAAGAGGCTCTTTGGTCCAAGTTTCGACCGCAAATTTGAAAAAAAGTTGATATTCGAGGCCAACAACTTCATTCAAGTCGAGAACATAATAAAACTACTAAAGTTTAAGAAGAGGGTCATTCACCATGGTAATAGAGCCGGGAAAAGAAAATGATATGTCTAAATGGACATTTTTATAGAGATCAGAGATAAATTGCATTTACCAAGACGAATACCATTCTACTAAAATTAGATTTTAAAGTTATCGCAAGAGATTTCAAAGATTTTATTGATGAACGAAATAACATTTTCTTTCACATTCTTCAACGAACCAATATGATAAGTACATTTTGCTACTAATCTACTCCAACAATTTCTTGAAAACTTTTTTCATTCAAATGTTCCTTTTCTTTTGTTGAACATTAAGGCGTAGCCAGTTCAAATGTCCTTGTTCCTACTCCTCTGACTGGCAATAGTCCGATTAGTTTTAAAAAAGAACATGGAAACAAAGAAGAAGAGATCGAGAAAAAGGAAACTAACAATGTCAAGGCGGGAGGGAGCGAACATTGAACCTTGTTTCCTTGTTATTATCTTTCAATTTCTGAGTCATTTTCACAGGTTAAATTTTATTTCTATTGATAACTAACAGAAGATCTCATGTATTTAGATCATTTATCAGATGTCACTCTTCCCTAGGTAAAGTGCAACAAATATTAGTCAGAAAAAAGTTCTACAACCTTAAATCTTAATAAAGCATTAACGGTTGCATCCTCTAATTTCATGGTCCAATATTACCACAAACATACCCAAAGAAAGACAATAATTCATTTCTTTTCTTCTCTCTCTCTCTCTTTTTTTTCACTTATCGGAATAAATTCCTTTATAGAGCCAATTGATGCTCTATTTCCCTTTACTAGCAGGCCTACACAAAGCCAGGAACAAGATCTGATGCATAAACTTGTATAATGTGCAGTACAGTGAAAGGTATGACCTTAGCAAGATCTAGTTATAACGAACCTTTGTACGGAGAGATCATACCAACATTGTTCGGAAATCACAATTCTACCTATATCTATCATAGCCATATCATTTTGATAACCATAGATTTGTGGGAGTCAAATGCTCCCAGATTCTGAACCATTTGTGCATAGGCAACTCTAAACCTAACACCAGCAGAATGTAACTGGAAATTTAGTGGCTATTACCATCACCATGATTTTTCATTTTAAGATGCAGTTGTGTGCATCTACACATCACAGACTTGTTTCGCAAACTATATGTAAAGCACTAGTTTCCTTGAAATGAAAGTGCAGCAAACATACCTACCAATTGAGAAAGAAACAACCTTTATTTTCAAGAAGAGTCTACAGACGAGAGCGATGTAGTTTTTGCCCACAGGACAGTAGCATGTTACACACAAGTGTTTCAAGACTCTTGAAAGGAGAAGGCCACTCTTATTATTTCACGATACATTGTTGAGAGAAGCTTTGTTTCTTCAACATGTATAGCCTCAACGACAGCCCCATGGGAGCTAACCTGTACGTCGCTTATTTCCTGCAAAGAATCAAGTTCAGAAATTCAATACTGCAGAAAAAATAGTAACAATAGAAGCATTTGCATTCTAAATTATATGTATGACTCTAAAATGTGGAGACAATTCAGGACATGCTGTAAGATTTAAGAACATTAATCAATGTACAGTTTAAGTAGACCAGGGGTGATACTAAATCACATGAATCACAAGCAGCACGATTCAAGTAAACAAATATAAATCTTAAGCCCCAAATTCATTATGGAATATTTGTGGATAACACTATGGAGACATCCAATAGGACCAATACACGGTCATATTACTATAATAATTCACACACTTCACTGGAAACATCATGCCTCATGACAAAGGGTATTGATATATGATATTATTCATTATAATGACCATGCAATGGACTTTCATCTACTTTTTTGAGAAATGAAAGACACAAGAAATCACTCCGCACAGAGATGATTGTGGGAGAAGAAAACCAGACAGGGTTCAAGCCAACATTGCTTCTGATGATTTCACCTGATAGTGTAGTTGCAAACCCATAGTTACAGTAATATTTCTGCACAACTATGTAATGGAAAATGCTGGCAGCTAATAAAAGCAATTGGTGGCGGTATTAAACAATGACATTGAAGGGAAGTGATAACGCTAATCTAGTGAAAGGTTTAGGGAACTTATCTAACCATTAAAAAACCCACCTCGAGCTTAGTCACATACAGATGGAATGCAACTAATGTAAATTAATGATGAGAATATGAAATAACAACCAAAATAGTTAGTGGTGTGCATCATGCTGAAGCAAAAAATAAAGAAGAGGAAAAAAGTAAAGAAAAGAAAGGAAAACGTTGGCCAGAACCGACCAGCCCTTAACCCATCCTTGGCCAGATCAGACAAACAAACGGTTGGAAACAAATCCAAGTCCCCAAGTTTTCCAACCCCTCTGTCAGATCCGCTACCTCTTATGCGGATCCAGTCATCCAACCGCCCAGAGAGAGAGAGAGAGAGAGGTCAGCTCTAGCATGCCAGATCTGGTAATCAATCCCGACAAACACACTCACCATATCTACTACCATTTTGGCTAATCGATGAGATCCCTCCACATTTATCTCTCCCATTACTCAATACTCCTTTTGGATGTGAAGGGGAGCAAGGAAAAAAGAGGAGCAGGGTCGGCAGTGGCCTTCCCCTAAGGGACACTCAAATGGGTTCGCCTAAGGGTCACTCCACAAACCTTTTCAGTTAATGTATTATATCAAGTAAACTTAACAAGTTACAAGCATTTAACAATGATTTAAATAAATTGTACATGCAAAGCTTCTTAAAGTGTTCTTAAAAGGATTGCAAGGTCCTAGTTCCATGGCAGTGACCCAGGATCACTGGCATTAGAAAGGTTATAGGCTAATAGCTTATAGCTGTGACTGTAAGAACTTGTCATATAACAATTATTGTCATTCCCCATTCTATGCATTTGAAAGGATTTGTGGATTATATGCAGTTATCTATTGTGGTGGTCTGATGCAGAAACTAACGCCAATGCATCTTAAGGAAGTTAAATATAAACAACATCATCTATCAACTATTTGGAACCATAATGAACCGGCTACGTATATTACCAAACAAGGAAAAGTCCTGATTGGACATTCAAATTCACAAGATTATAGTACCTAAGTGGTGGTTCAATTAAGTTGATGACGTGATATCATGGTTGGGTAAGAAATTCCACATATTTAACAACATAGGAGATTCTATCATCTTGCTGTACTTAGTCAAAAAAAAAAAAATGTCAGCATACCAAGGAAGTTTAAAGGTATCTTTCCATCGGCCCTGCTTGGTGTAGGTAGCATACAGTTTGTCCAGTCTCACAATTATCTCTGAAAACGAAGGCCTCACAGCTGGGTCCATATCCCAACATTCTTCAATCAATCTGCACAAAATGTTCATAGTCATGTGTAGAATCATACATTGCTGATAAGTGGCGCAGATTGATAACTGATTTATATGGCAGAAGAGTTAAAGGAGGGACTGGCACATCATCAACAATGAGGTCTGTAACATAAATTACAATCTGTAAGAATTATATGTGACAAGATTGCAAAAGAGACGAAAAGAATTATGTGTGAAAATATTGCAATATGAGAGGAAAAAATTATATGTGACAATGGTTTATATGACCAGTTGAGTCTCCATAGCCTTCACTGTTTTAGATATCAGCCGAGTCTCAAGATATCGGCCAATATCTCGTTTTTTACCTGCTGCTTATAAGATATGGGAAAATCGTTCACCCATATCGTTTGCAACAAAAAACGGCCGTTATCAGCGATAAATCGCCCGATATGAGTCGGCGCAAAATTGCATAGTATGAATTTATTTAAATTGGGTTCATTTTTGTGAACCCATCATCATTGAACCCAAACCCGTACCGTCACCCGACTATACAAGTGTTGTTTACATCATTAGGGCTCGATAAAAATTAAGACCTAATTTTTAAAGAAGCAACGATTTCATCTCTTTCATTATCTTTTTCGTTCAATGATTTTCAGGTAAGTAGATTATACAACTTCTATTCTTATATTTTTCAATTTCATAAAATAACTTATTTATTGCACCACTTACGACTATGTGAAAATGTACATTATTATTTTTACCTTCTTTGCATGCATATTATATCATTTTTATTTGGTAGATGATATCTATGACACTAAATCGACTTTAGTTATCAATATTTTATTATATATAGTGTCCGATATGAACGCCCGATATGCGCGCGTATCCCTGATATCTCCCCCGATGTCCGATATATGTGAAAACTTCTCTCTGATATGAACCCGATATCCGATATTTAGAACCCTGATAGCCTTCCTGCACATATCACTAAGTAGCAATTCAAAAGGGCACGAAAATATTGGCAGCAAAACATCCTTGGATAAACCTATATGGGAGAAAATATACATAATTTCTCAGGCATATTTAATGACCCCCTCAATCCAAAGAGAGAGGAAAAAAAAGCTTACCCTAACTTGCTTCCATTAACCTAAGTAACCTTAATGCCATTAATACCAGAACGTGAAAAGACTAGTTTACTCATTATCTGAAGCTTAGTTGATTAGGTGGGAAGCAGATTTGAAAGGTTAGGAACAAGGTTTGAAATTTTGGCAGCAGCAACAATATCAGATAGCTCTTAATGGTGTTAGTATTGACAGCTTACAGGTTTCTAATCGAATTAGCTGATTTGTAGTATCAGTAGATTTAAAATAATTAATTTGTAAAAATATAAGAAATTAATTAGTTCAGCTTTTTTTTTTATTAACTAGTGAAGTTTAGATTAACGTTTCCTTAAATTGTAATAAAGATGTCAAAGAAAGCTAGAGTCTAATCAATTGTAGCATTATTCTGGAAAAAAAATATTGAGGTTGCTCATATACAAATAAACAGTTCAGACTATACATCCTGAAGGATTATTGAAATGAATCAAGTACTATCTGAGCGATAGAACTGCTGTAAATTGGTTCAGTTTAAAGAAAAATCATTCATATGCAGAGACAAGCTAAATAATTTCAAGCAAATTATAATTTTCATATACTAGAAAAGAAAACTTACTCCTTAAGATCAGGAAGAGAATGTTTTGCTAGTTTTTTCAATGGTGGCCGCAGTCCTTCCAAGCATATCAACTTAGCAGCGTCTTGAGGAGCCTTCGGGTGGAAGGCTGCTCCTTCAATCATCTGGATCCACAGAAACAAATAGAAAAGAAAAGGTAAGAAAAAACAAGAAGCACCTATTTTATTGTCAGTGAATCAAATCAAAGATGAAATGCATGATTATGTATTTGAAACAAAACAGAAAGAATTAGAAAGGTTTATATACACAAAGAATGTTATAATGAAAATTTGAAAATAGGATAAAATGGCTTGATATTTTTACTCAACATACTGACCAAGAAACTATATCCAGAATTAAAAGGTTAGGATTACATGTAAATAGAGAGCAACCCTTCAAAATACCACTATATCTCTTATTTATATATTATGCGAGAGGCGGGACCTTTGCATGCATGGCTGCATGTCGCAGAAAGAAATGAGAGGCAGGCTACATGCTGATTAAGATCAAGAAAAAAGAACACATTCACACTGACAACCCTGTAAACTACACATTGCATATTGAAACACACACACAAAAGGTAACTTTCAACAACACTCCTATAAACAACATATTGCATAAATATCAAAAAAACAACATAGTTTAAATGAAAAAAAACAGTGTTGTTCGTGCATCTTACATATATGTTTAAACCATGGTTTCAAATATCAACCAACTCAATATCCGCAATATTGTATCGGATTTTGAGTTACCTGATATTCAATATTAACCCAATAATATTGGCCGATGTCGGGACCAATATTGCTGATATTGACTGGTGATACTGGTGATATTAGTACTTAAAATCATTCGCCAACAATAACAATACCGATTCCGGGATTTTAAACCATGGTTAAGCATCTTACCGTGCATTTTTGCGCATATCTCAACTTATCAGATAAAGGAATTCACTATGAGATAGTATAGTGGATCTTTTACAGATCTTAAACATTTGTGCACACAATTATTTTAGTTTCACATGCATCACACGTGCAAAAAAATCTAGTTTAAAATGACTACAAATAGGGAAGGAAGTCTGGTTTGCTATGCAGGGCTATATTCATTTTTCATTTTCCAGCAATAAATGACTAAGAAATTAGATAATACTAGAATATAGTATGCTTCTCTAATCCTATGGATATGCATACACAATAAGACAATTGTTGGATACTTCAATGACCCAAGATCCCGCTGAGGTAAACTAGCAATTTTAACTCCAGTCCAGCTGATCATAAATACCAACTATGAGCAACAATCTGCTCAGATATTTAACCTGAATATTAACCTAATAGATTTGTACTCCACTGATGTTTTCGGAAAAAGAGGCGAATTGGCTGACTTTACAAAAATGTAGCTAGCAATATATTAAGAGAAGTATATGGTTATTTCTGTTATATTAGTCTAAGGGTCTTTTCTGTTATTATGTATTTTTTCCTATTCCCATGTTTCTGTTATATTAGTCTAAGGGTCTTTTCTGTTATTATGTATTTTTTCCTATTCCCATGCTATGCATCGTTTCTACACTACATAGATAAGGAGGCATGGGTATATCGTCTTCACTTTATCTCTACATAGTATAAGAGCACTTATACACTCTTCCCATCAACAAGAATAATTTCTTCTTCTTTTCTAGTTCATTTTTTTTTCTTTTCTTCTTTTCTAGTTCAACCTCGCCCCCCTCGCCCCGTGTGCCCTTCTAAATCAATTCTCTCTCTCTCCTTTCCTTACGTTATCATTGAAAAGTCTACAAAAAAACCTTTTAAACATAATTGTTATTTCTAATTATCTTCATGTTTTAATTATATAGAGATAGAATGTACCGGAAAATATATGGTTGCTTTTAAATACCATTAAATGACAAAAATAGAAGAGGTGTATTTTTGTAAAAAGGAAACTTTAGACTTAGCAAATAACACATGTAAACAGCTTACCTCGAAAAGAATGAGACCAAAGGAGAATGAGTCAACCTTCTTGTCAAATATTTCATCTTTATACACTTCAGGTGCCATATACAAACCTGCCATGAAGAATCAATTATCATACTATCAAATGCAAGGATATTAAATTCAGCAATAATGCTAATCATGTTACAAAACAGAAACACTTAAAAGTTAACTCTGGGCTGAGGAAAGATATTTATGGAAGCAGATAAGAAGTATTATTTGATATTAAGGTAGTCTAGTTGAGTAAATTTAATAGGTTGAGAGCCAGCCATAAATTTTCTCCATCTCCCCAATCCTTCTTTAAGTTAGTGTTTTATATTTAATCTCATTTCGATAAGCAGATTAGAATGATGAGTTTGTGTGCTGAAAATCAAATCAAGGAGAAAGTGTGAATGTGATTGTCTATGGATAGAGAGGTATGTCATTGAACATTTCCAATTCATTCGCTGAACATTTGCTCTCCCCCTGGTACACAGACCGTGAACATTTGCTCGCCCCCCAATACATATACACATATATGCATGCATAGATGCATGCATGGATGTATGTATTTATGTTTCATGATCTTGATGCCCTAGAGTGATTGTGATTAAAACTTATGTGATTTGGACACTTATTAACCAACGATAAAGTCGTCCAAACTTTTCTATTGTTGAATACGTAAAGCATGAATAAGTGGTTAGCATACTGTAGAAATTTTCATACACATATAATTCATACTGGAGATTATGATTGAATGGTGAGGATCACCCGTTTGCGATGGTCTTTCATGCATTTTGAACAGAAATATAGAGAAATTCCTAAACTGCCAAGGAATATCCCCGTATATTGGATATGAGTTTTACACAATGTGTGTGTGATTAATTTTCTGTTTTCACACAACATTTAATATCATAATCATTAGATCCCATTGCGTCTAGTGTATTTCGTCATCCATTAAATGATAAAGCATTTTAGCTTTTGGACTTTTGAGAAAGTTGCTTACATAAAAAGATAAAATTCTTATATAAGAAAATGAGATTCAGTATATTCATAATTCCCTGCTTGAGAGACAATTGATAATAAGAAAAAGAATATTAGATGTAAATTTTAGAAAGAAAAATATGAATAAATGATAACTGCATTAATGATTTCAGAGTTGATTCTTTTTCGCTCAACCTATCTTAAGTTATAAAAGAGCACTGAACGCAGGGCTTTGACATAGGATATGTACAACAGACAATGGTTTCAGAGATGTATCAGCTCTAATAATCATCAACTCCAATGTACAGTTGGTGCACAACATGCATGCATCTATACTATAGTATGTGGGCGCACACATGTGAATGCATGAATGTATATATTCCAGGGATCAACTGGTATTTTGACAAACATACAAATCCTCAATCTCAAACAGCTTTTGCCAAGAAGAATGGCAGTAACCTTATAGGTCCCTTGAACACACTCAGAGATGCCAGCCCAACTTGGCATGTGATTCCTAACATAGTATGTCATCTATTGTAGAGGAAGAGACAAATACAACCACTAAGAAAATAATACAGAAAAGTTTCTTCTATCTAAAATCTCTAAAGTAAATACTAAAAATATTTGATTATGCAAAATATAACAGTTAATTGTAAAATTATCAGTTGAATGGAAACACTTAAGTTACTTCTTAATTCAAAGCCACCATTGCACATTGAGTTATCTCCAAAAGAAATTCTATGCCATGTGATAGATATCTGTGTGCTTGTGCGCCTCTGTGTGTGTGTGTGTGTGTGTGTGTGTGTGTGTGTGTGTCTAAACCATTGAGAGCCTTCCTGTACAACAGAAAAACTAATTTACTTGTATTGTCGGTGTGAGCTGCAGGACGAGCAAATTTGGCTTTGTCAGATGATAGTTTTGATAGCTTTACCAATCCGAATCCTGCCACCTTCATCTGGCCACCATCATCCAGCAAAATATTTCTGGCACCTTGCGAAAAGACCAAACAGTAAAGTACAGCACATAACAAAATGTATACATATAAATTTCAATGAGAAAATGCTAATTTGTCTCGGGTAAGCTAGCTTCAGTCACTTGCTCGTCTTACTTTGGTTTTAGATCACAGTGGATAATAGGGTCAGGTTTGCACTCGTGAAGATAATTCATGCCCCTGCATTAAGAAACATATGACAATAGTAAGTTGAATGATACAAACTAGTAAATTGAGGAGTATTCATATGCTACAGATTCGATCTGACTGCACATTAATTGTATCCATGCTGACTATCTTCCACCTCTGAACACACACGACTGTGTAAATGCATGAATTATCATATTGTTTTTAAAAATGTGAAGAAGCATATATTGGGTGATTTTGAAACATTTACTTGCAAATAACAGTAAGGTGTGCGTGCCCAGGAAAGCAGCATGGAGTAGTGTCATACTATCAATATATTACAGGCTGTAACTTGCTTGTCATCGAAATATGAAGTTTGGTAGGAAAGAAGCTCTTAGAAGCAAATGGATACATATATACAAGTATTGTTTTTTCTCATCATTTAAGAAAATGTAAAATAATAAGAATACAGTAGAGCTAAAGGTTCTTCATTTCCTTTTTCTTTAATGATGAAAATAGACTTGAACGAAGGAGTAACGCTCATAGCCTTGCAAGAAATTAATTCATAGTTTGATCTTCAAAATACATGCCTGGCAATATCAAGTGCAAATCTAAGAGCTTTCTGGGTCTGCAAACGTCCTTTTTTCTGAATATAGCTGCTCAAATCACCCTGGGTATCAACAAAATGTGAAGGTCCTATAAGTTACATTCCATGATCTACATAAGATGCATTTGTTTCAGTAATTTCTTGAGGAAGTAAAACATTTCAAGCAAGTGACATGTGGATACAGAATCGATACAATGAAAATGGAAAACTGGAGAATCCAAAAAAGCTCAGTGACAAATTAACCTGAATAGTTATTAGTTCCAAATCTATGTTACAAATAGCAATTAAAGCTTACTTTTGGATGGTACTCAGAAATAATCATCATAGGAATATTTTGGGTAACAGCTCCCACAAACATCACAACATTTGGATGCCGAACCTTCTGCATTATAGTCAACTCTTGCCTGAAAGCATTTCTGTACAACACAGCCATAAAGTGAATGTCAATATCGGAAAGAAGGAATAGAATGGACTAAGTATGAATAGTTTTCATTGATGCCATTGAGAAATTTATACCCAAAGGGAGAAAATGTGTCGGGAGAAAGCATAGATGCAGAGTGTAAACTAACAGGAAGCATACACAAAAGCTCTATAACACATTACTCAAAAGATTCCTTAAGTGCTATTTTTTATTAGAAATTACAGACGACCTATAGCACCAAAATAACATTAAACAGAGAGCCAAATGTTTCAAGGATTCCATACATTGCAACTAGTGGAACAAGACGGTTTTCAACATCTATAGTAAATGTTGTGTTGGTCATGTACATGGACAATCAATACAATGAACGTGATTTCAGATACCACAACAGGCATCATAGATATCACATTAGTTAAGTAAATAATGTCTCTATTGTTTAAGTATTAAATTATTTGAAACCAGTATGTTCTTTTAATTTAGATAGGTGCTATCTTTTATTTGAGATGAAATGTCACCTTGTTACCATTTTATTACAGAAAGGAAGATTGATATAATCAAGAACGAAATTGCTTTCAGACACTTTCCGCTATTTCTGTATTTCCACTTTCTTACTTTTGTTTTTCCCCCCTCTCTCATAAATTCTTCTTCTACTCCCCAATGTTCTCCTCATTTATCTCCTATCCTGCATCGGCGTATTGCATAGCCGTCAACAGCATTCTTACTACAAAGCTAACAGAACTTTACATGGAGAGAAGTTTCCCAGATCAAATCATTTAGGAAGACTGATTTCCGTTTGAAGCACATGCATAATATTATATAATTAGTCATCTCCAGAGAGTAAAAAGGCCAAATCATTAAACTTTAAGTTAGATTGGTAGACTGTCTTGAAGAGAAATAATATTTAACTTAAAACAAACATTCAAATTACTGTAGAACATCAGCAAAATATGGCTCTGCAGCATATGATAAGAATCCTAACAGCAGAATATCAGAAACATTGCTTAACCAGAATTCATGAAAAATGAGTACAAGAGTACTAATTGTTTCTTGTGAAAAGAAACATTTAAAGCTAAATCCCTCAAATGCACCAGAAGTTCAGTCTTACAGTGGATGACATTTTCTGGAAAAAGTTAAAGTCTAAAAAAATTCCTGAAAATTAGGCAAAGAAAGATAATCCTATTATAAGAATGAAAAGGACAAGGGAAGCAAGTACATGCTATCTGGATCTGAGTAGCGCTCCTTGTCCAGTATTTTCACAGAAACCTTTGTCCCATTCCACTTAGCTACTTGAGAAGTGCACTGCCAATGCCAATAAGAAGTGAGAAAATAGCTAAGTCTATACATAAGTAAATGCTTTGATTTAAAATAAAAGAAAAGGGACAAAACTCGTAACACATACATGATACATCCAATCGGATGTCAAAGCCGAGAAGCATACATCCAATCGGTCACATACATCACTAATGACTGGATGTAAAAAAAAAAAAAGGCATAGGATGCTTCTGGAACAATATCAGTAGTAACAACGATGTCAAAGCCGAGAAGCATACATCCAATCGGTCACAAAAGAGTTGCTTTAATTAGCTGATGGTTCAAAGATCAACTTCCCAGAGCAGCGTAACACATACAGATAAAACCATTATAATGTGGTTACAAATGTATCCATGTCAAGCTCAAGGATGCTTTTTCTGAATAATCAGGAGTAAGGAGTTAGGACAGTTACATGCAGGATCATGATAACCAAGAGCCTTTTATATACTGGCTGCTACCACATACCTTACATATGTGAAACTAAATTTGATTCCATCTTTTAGTAAATTAAGTTTCAATGCAGAACAATATCAAAGTCAACCATCAGTAAAGTAAAAAAAGTTAGATTCCTACGTAGAAAAATTAAGTAGGTATATGCCAACCTTACTAACTATTATATGTTGCCAGTCCCTCGCCACAGTCTCTCACTAGCTTCTGTGTTCTTCATCCATATCTATACTATTCGTATTTTCTCTGTTAGCATAAAACTCTCACTTCAGGTGACCAGATCCTTCTATACATATTCTTGGAATTTGCAATTTTGCACTAGTGACAGAAAAGTTCATTTCAATCTTCTCTTCTCTTCTCAAATGCCACATAAGCAAAAACTCTTCTTGGCAAAATGTGCATCACTGACAGAGCTCTAAGTTTTACAAAGTTGCGACAGTACTATTGCTAAACCATAACATATGTATAGACACATATCGGCGTTAAGTATGTCATCAACACTGCATTACATCACGTAGTATTCCAACCAGTGCTTTATACAACTCCATATAATATATCACACAAAGTAACTCATGATTAACTAAACAACAGCATACCTTAAAGGCATCTTCACCTCGACGAAACTGAAGGTCCATAGGGTTCACCTCATACTCCGGAACATCTCGTGGGTTCGAAACTGCCATAGGAGTCTTCCGGGTTTTCTACAGTTACACAAAGGACCAAAAATTACTACAGACCTTTCACAATTCCACCCAAATTAAATGAATAGAGAACCATCACAGAGTACCGGAGGAATCTTGGCTCCATGTGCTTTCAAGATATTGTACACTTCGATATTGTCATAGTACTTCGCATCCGCAGCAGGCTACAATTAGAAACAAAGGCAACACTTAATCTCAAAGGTTAGGGGGCAAAAACAAAACTTTTCTGATACCTAACGATGCAAAATCCAATCCTTTTCTCTTTACCGTGCTTCCCCATCGATCTCTCGAATCAATATTCGCCTTCCGATTGAGCAACAGCTTTGCGACGTCCACATGCCCCTCGCACGCCGCGATGTGAAGCGCGGTCCGTCCGTCGAGATCGATGCTGTTCACATCAACCCCCTCCTTCAGCAACTCCTCGACCCCCGCCACGTCGCCGCGGCACGCCATGAACAGCAGCTGCATCGTGGAGTCGAGGTTCTCCGGCACCGTCAGCTCCTCGCTGATCGGGCTCCGCCGGTTCGGGTCGAGCGATGACTGCCGGCCGAAGATGAACCGGTTCGCGTTGCTGAGCCTCGGGTCGAGCGAGGCCTGGCGGTGGAAGGTGAACCGGCCGCTCTTCCGGATCGATCCGGTGGAGAACTGGCGGGCGATCCCCCGCTTGATCTGAGCGACCTTCTCCATCGGTTCCCTGATGCTGGAGATCGAGAAATCGAGCCCTAATTGTGGGGGAGCATCAGAGCTTCATGGGATTTGGGGACGAAAATTGGGGATTTGGAGCTCGATTTGAGCTCCAGAGATCCCTAATCTGAGTCAGGAATGGGGACCGGGGATGAGAACGAGAGCAAATAAAGGGAAAGGGCGAGAGAAGATTTCAATTTTTTTTCTTGGGTGCGGATTTTTGGGGTGGGGGCTTATATAGTGGGGAGAAAAAGGCGCGGCGAACTAACGAGATTTAAAAAAGTGATTGTTGCCTTCATGCGGGGTGCTGTAGCGTTCGAAGGAAGTCAATAATGGAGGTATCGATTCCAGTGGTTTTGCTGGAATGTAATGGGACCTGAACAAATGACCAGAAACTAGGACGCACCCGGTCTGCATTTGTGTTTGTTAAACCGACCCGACCCGAATTATGAGCACAAATTTGGGTGGTGTTTTTTTGCTTCAAGTTGCGCGGGCCTGTAGACATTTCTTTAAATTTTGTTGGTGTTAGTTGTGTCAATTATAACATGTTTAGTTGGGTGCAGTTGGAGCTGCATGCATATGTTTCTGTTATTCTAGCTTAGTCTAAGCTATATGCATTGTGTTTGGTTTGATTGTAGCTCGATTACATGTCTTGGAAATAATTATTCGGTGTTGATAAAGGAAAGGGGCTGTTTGTTTCACCGTAAAAAGTGTAAAAGTCCGTAATTCGTAAATGACTTACAACCCAATTACAACTACGGCGTTTGTTTGGACCGTAATTCGTAAAAGACTTACACAACTCAACTCACTTACAGTCCAGTTACAGTTAATTTTGTGGTCATGCAAATTTTTATTATTTTTTAAGTTAATATTTTTTTTAATATTTAGCATTTTTAATATTTATTTGCAATATTAAAACTTTTTAAATCACCAAATAGTTAATTTTGTGGTCAACTTTTTCACTTACGATTTACACATTACGACAACCAAACACCGTAAAATACAATACACTTTCTCACTTACAACTTTATATTACCAATCAAACACCGTAAAACTTACATGCATGTAACTCATTTATAACTGTAAAAGACTTTACCAACTACGACTTACGAATTAAGACCAATTAGACAACTAAAAAGACTCAAAATGAATGGATGGAGCTCGTGAAGAAGCGTGCGACGAAGACAAAATCAGGAGCAGAGGCTACATAAGAGATCTTTGGCGGCTAGCTCGAGCTCCCTCTGTCATTACTGTGGTTGTCTAGGCCACTGGAAGAGTGATTGCGCAACGGACATCACTTGTTTTGCTTGTTGGAGGGTGGGGCATATTGCCGCCGCATGCTCGGCCAAGTTTACAGGGAAGGCATGGAAGAGGGAGGTTATGAAGGAGGGGGTGACTCCGGGGAGTTATGGTGGCGGTCAAATGCAATACAGAGTTAGCGGCGGTCAGAATAAAGAGCTGGCCGTGAAGATTAAGCTCACAAGGGAGATGGCCACGGAGATCACCAGAGGTTTTAAGCTCGTTGTCAACTTTGAAGTTGCATCCGAGGAGTCTGTCTCTGTGAAGCAGGAGGAGGTGCGACCACCTAGTTTCACGGAGGCCGTAAAGAGGGGTCGAGGACAAAGAGCTTTTCATCTAGTAATTGTTGGGAAGACATAGGATTCAGGGTCAAGGCCAAGTAATCTTTTGAGTTCTCGAGGGTAGGGGGTTCACCAGAGAGGTGGCGGGGGACAAGGAGGCAAGGGTGAGGGGAGAACTTTCGTTCACCAAAGATTCGTCGGAGAAGGTCGTTTCCTCTTCAGGAAAAGCTTTCTTCCACCAACAGGCACCACGGCGGCAGAGATCAGTGGGCGGTTGGGAAGCAATCTCGTGAAGTTCCATCCTCGGAGATGGCTGTGACGGGCGGAGAGCCATCATCATCACAATGTCGAGGAGATGAACGGCATGGGCGACGGGCGAGGGAATTAATGCAATTCAAATTCGAATTTGAATTCAGAAGGGGAAGACTCAGCGGGTACCTGGTGTGTCAATTTTTCAGACCCGAATCTGGCTGAGGTGTGAATCCGACTGAGGTGGATGGGCTTTTGGCTACTGGGCTGACTATTGGGCGGGGATGTTGAGGAAAATTTATGTTCTGATGGGCTTCATTCCACTGAAACTCGGCTGGTTTCAAGTGGTCTGAGGCATTTGTTTCCCTCAATGGACCTGATGCCCCTGGGCTGGGGGATTATGTGGAAAAGGGTGATATTAGGGGCACATGCTCAATTTAGGAGAGCTCGTTTTTTAGGGGACTTGGCCCATCTTCTTCTGGGTCTCAAGAGTTCAAGGAGCACATGAATGGATCGATGGCCTATCAGCTTTCAAAGCCCACTAGGTCTATGAATGGGCCGACGGGCTCAAGTGATGGGTCGGTTATTGAAAGGGGAGAAATTGTTTGATTGAGGTTTTACCTGCACAAAAAAATACAGAATTTCAGCACTTTTATAACAGTAGTTTAAGGTGCTCAATTCTACCACTATAGCAAGTGGCTATGCGGGTCGTGATCCACAAGGAGGGACTAGCGATGGAAACTTTTTAATAAGTTCTCTTTTATGCTACAATCAATGGTTAAAGATCTTCTTTTAGTTCTTGAAAAGGAAAGGAAAAAATAGGTTGTAGTTAAGTTGGGAAGAAAGTGATAGATTGAAAAGGTGAAGAAAATGGAAAATGGAATTTGTACAAAAAAATTAAAAAGATTGAATAAAATGGTTGGGAAGTTATGATGATCTAAACTAAAGAATTAAAAGAAAGAAGACCTAAAATTAAAACTTACCTCTTTTGGCTAAATACTTACCTTGAATCTGTGGCAACGATGTTACCTTGAAGTGGAGGCAATCAGCGCATAACCCATAAGAGTTGATACTCGTCTCTTTCATATTACATCATCAAGATGATACAAGTATGAAATGATACAGATTGAGACTAAAATTCATCGTCATGAGGTATCAGTGACACTCGCAAAGGTAAGACTCTTTCGATGCTATAAGACCCACTTGGATAGCAATTGGTACCAAAAGAAGAGAAGTAGAAAAGAAGAAGAAAAATACAAAAAAAATAAACAAGAGCATCAAAATGTAACTATAGATTCAATGTTGTAACAATAAGAGAAAAGAAGAACAACTTACACCGGTGTCACTCTCAGCACAAGCTTCATTCTCGTTCTCTTATGAAACTCTGATCTCCTCTGAATTACATAAATGAAAACTAAAATTACATAAAAAGAAAAATAAAAATGTCCACTATATATGTCCACTACATGGCCACTTATATGTCCACTACAGTAAAAATTTCCTTGTTAAACATGTACACCAAGAACAAAGAAGAAATTTAACCAAAAATGTAAATCTAAAAAAAAAATAACTTACCGTCCTCCCCGGCAACGGCGCCAAATTTTAATTGAGGTTTTACCTGCACACAAAAATACAGAATTTCAGTACTTTTATAACAGTAGTTCAAGGTGCTCAATTCTACTGCTATAGCAAGTGGCTATGCGGGTCGTGATCCACAAGGAGGGACTAGCGATGGAAGCTTTTTAGTAAGTTCTCTTTTATGCTACAATCAATGGTTAAAGATCTTCTTTTAATTCTTGAAAAGGAAAGGAAAAATAGGTTATAGTTATGTTAGGAAGAAAGTGATAGATTGAGAAGGTGGAGAAAATAGAAAATGAACTTTGTACAAAGAAATTAAAAGGATTAAATAAAATGGTATGGTGATCTAAACTAAAGAATTAAAAAAAAGAAAACCTAAAATTAAAACTTTCCTCTTTTGGTCAAATACTTACCTTGAATCTGTGGCATCGATGTTACCTTGAAGTGGAGGCAATCAATGCATAGCCCATAAGAGTTGATTCCCGTCTCTTTCATATTGCATCATTAAGACGATACAAGTATGAAATGATATAAATTGAGACTAAAATTCATCGTCATGAGCTATCGGTGGCACTCGCAAAGGCAAGGCTCTTTCGATGCCATAACAATCACTTGGATAGCAATTTGTATCAAAAGAAGAGAAGTAGAAAAGAAGAAGAAGAATACCAAAGTTAAAAATAAAGAAGAACATAAAAATGTAACTATAAATTCAATGTTATAATAATAAGAGAAAAGAAGAACAACTTACACCGGTGTCACTCTAAGTACAAGCTTCACTCTCGTTCTCCTATGAAACTCTGATCTCCACTGAATTACATAAATGAAAACTGAAAATTACATAAAAAATAAAAGCCTACACTAAAAAGAATGAAAAATTGGCCTAGAATCTTTCTCTGCATAGTCGCTCACTCTGGTCTCTGAAAAACCCAGTATTTATAGGCAAAACCCAACGGGGAGGAGCATACGAAGATAGGGGGAGCAAACGCTCCCCTAACAGCTTTAACAAAGCCGCGAAAATGCGGCCAAAGCCTCGTTTTCTCGGCCTGGGTGTGGCCAGGTAGCCACACCCGGGGGTACGACTCCTGCTTTTGTGATTTGACTTTATCTGGTTCTGGAATTCCCGTTTCAGCTCCTAGATTTGACGAAAATGTCTTTGATCTTTGGCTTTAACCAAAAAATTGTTTTAACCGATTTTCAACTTCTCTGATTGTCATGAACTGCTCTGATTTTCTGATTTCGAATTAATTTTGAATTAAATCAGAATTTTGATGGGCTTTTGGGCTCGTTTCTCTTTTCTTTCCTTTAGCAATGGGCATACATATAAATTAGACGATAATTAGGATTAAAAACAGAGTTTATTATATAATAAGTATGAGAATGTGACAATGAATGTGCAATATCAGCGACCGATCATTGTTAAAATGGGGAGTTTGATGCATAAAGGGGAAGACTTTATTGTTGATAAGATTAACATGCTTAAATCACTCGTTCAAGATGTTCAGGCAAGGATTAAGGATGTTACAATAGTTGAAGAAAGGAAAAACTGAAAATTGTGTTATTGATGAAGGGCAATGGCCCCATATATATAGAGAGAATACAATTGCATATTATGAAAATTCTAGTTTCAATACAGTTCTAATACTATATGTATTCTGATCCTAATATTATTCTTAACACCCCCTTCAAACTCATGGTGAGTCAAACAACATGAGTTTGCCCAGCAATGCTCTAAATCTCGTTATCGTATGTGACTTCGTAAAGAAGTTTGCAATCTGCTCCTCTGAGCGAATATATGGGAGTGATATAGTGCCTGCAGTAAAATATTGATGAGTGAAGTAACAGTCGATCTTAATGTGCTTGGTCCTCTCATGAAAGACGGGATTGGTGGTAATTTTTATACCACTCTGATTATCACAAGCAAGAGATGTAGGATGTATAAGAAAAACTTTAAAGTCTGCTAAAAGTCTTTTTACGTGAACGATCTCTCTAGTGGTAGTAGTCATAGCCCTGAATTCAGCCTCGCAATTGGAACATAAAACAACATCCTGCTTTTTTGCTTTGTCACGAGATCAGGGAATCACCAAGGAACAGATAGAGACAGTGGTAGAGCACGAGTGTACGGGCAAGCAGCCCAGTCAGCATCGGAATAAGCTCGAAGCTCTAACGAAGAGGTAGATGACATGGACAACGATCAAGTGATGGTGTCTCTGAGATATCTGAGAATCCGAAGAAGGGCACTATAGTGAGAGTGTGGTGCAGATACAAACTGGCTGACAATGCTAACTGCATGGGCAATATTTGGTCTCGTCAAACAGAGATAAACAAGTTTATCAACTAGCTGACGATACCTAGTAGGATCTGTAAGTGGTGTACCATCTGAAGGAAGGAGCTTCAAATGAAGCTCTAGTGGAGTATCTGTTATTTTTGTGTCTGTAAGTGCATCAACGTCAATAATATCAGATGTGTATTTTCGCTGTGAAATAAGAATCTCCCGCTCAGTCTGAGCGATCTCCAACCCTAGAAAGTACAGTACATGACCAAGATCCTTCATATGAAACTGACGATGAAGGTACCTCTAAGTATCAGTAATACCTACAGTGTCATCACCTGTAACTATCATATCATCAACGTACAACAATAGAAGAACACGCCCTTGCGATAAGGTCCGCACAAACAGAGAGTGATCCTGAAAACTCTCTTGGAAACCATCCTGTGGGTAATCCTGAAGATTATCCTGAAAATCAGCCACTGTGCTTTGCTGAAAACCAAACAATATAAGGGCCCACCGAAAACATGACCATATATAGCACGACGAAGATGACAAACATGACCCGGAGGTGTAGTAAGACCTAGGGGTGGCTGCATATATACATCTTTAGTCAGTGAGCCGTGAAGAAAGACATTTTTCACATCCATCTGATATAAGGGCCAATGTCGAACTGCAGCTACTGCCAGTAAAGTACGAACTGTGGTCATCTAAGCAACAGGTGCAAAAGTCTCATTGCAATCAATCTCATGCTCTTGAGTAAATTCTCTGGCAACCAGGCGAGCCTTGTGCCGCTCAATGGAACCATCAGGTCGATGTTTGACGTTGAAGATCCATTTTCTACTCACAGGATTAACACCCACCGGACAAGGAACAATATCTCAAGTACTAGTCTGGTGAAATGCACAAAATTTCTCTGCCATGGCCTCTCTCCACTCGGGGTATTGAACCGCCTCCCGGTAAGAACTTGGCTCACGAGTAGTGTGTATGCTGGCAAGAAAAGTCTAAAACTGTGAGGAAAATGATATGGTACTAGTAAAATCAAACTGTTCAAGAGGACCAGTACAACTAGGGGTAAAACCGGTAGGTGGCTTGTGGGGGCGCTCTAAGCGACGGAGAGGTGGTGGTGGTGGTGGTGGAGAAGTAGGGGGTGGTAGTGGAGAAGTAGGGGTGGTGGTGATATCGTGGTAGTTGGGAGATCCTCGTAGCCTGGAGTCAGGGTCGGTATAATAGCAGCGGGGACTGTACCAGAATGATCAGTTTGAGGAATAGACACAATAGGAGTTAAAGGAACCAGATCAGTAGGAAATCTAGAAGACTCAACAGATGGTGTATCAGGTGGTGATAAAAAGTGTACATCCTGAGATGAAGGTGAAAAATAAAGAGAGTCCTTAACGAAGAAAACATGACTGGATATAAGAAGACGACGTGTCAAGGGATCATAACAGCGATAACCTTTATGCTCAGAACTAATGTCGAATAAGACACACTTAGCTGATCGGGCAGATAACTTAGTGCGCTTATTCAGAGGAAGGAGGACATAGCAAGTACACCTAAATGTGCGGAGAATGCCATAGTCAGGAGGAGAGAAGTAAAGACACTCATGGGGTGTCTTGCCAGCCAAGATAGACAACATGGTAATGTTAATAAGGTTGACAGTAGTGAGAACAACCTCTGCCCAAAAATGCGAGAAACAGATAAGGATATCATCATAGCACGTGCTGTCTCAAGTATGTGACGATGCTTGTGCTCAGCTACCCCATTCTGTTCATGAGTGTATGGGCATGACTGCTGGAAAAGAGTACCATGAGACTGAATGATTGATGTCATGGTAGTGGAGAGATACTCACAAGCACAATCAGCGCGAAATATCTTAATTTTCACATTGAACTAAGTATGAATCATAGCAGTGAAAGTTTGGTATATAGTAGGAATCTCAGATTGCTGACGCATGAGATATACCCAAGTAAACCTCGTGAAATCATCAACAAGCTAACATAATATAAATATCCATACCTAGATGGAATTGAAGCTAGGCCCCAAATGTCAGAATGAACTAACTGAAAAGCACTAGTTGTTTGAGATAAACTATTATGAAAAGGTAGAGCAAAGTGTTCTACCAACTTACAACCCGTACATAAAGATAAAGGGAAAAACAAACTTGTCCAAGAGCTCCGCTATGAAATAAGCTCTTTAGACGTGACTCAGAGATTTGACCTAGGCGTCTGTGTCACAAATTGGCAGCGGACAGAACTACACCAGCAATACTATGACTCGAATCACTACTGACAGGGACATGAAGAAAATCAAGATGGTACAGTCTCTCATTCCTATGAGTATGACCAATCATCTGACCTGATCGAGGATCCTGCACAAAACAATTGAAAGAATCAAAAGTAATGATGAGACCAGCTTCGCACAAGCTACTGATGGATATGAGATTCATGCATAAATGTGGAACATGTAAAACTAAAGGCAAAGTGAGTGTGGGAGAGGTAATAGAACCTGTCTGTGTAATGGCTAGCTGTGAGCCATCGGCTGTATGCAGCGGTAAAAAGTGTGATGAAAGTGGGGTGATAGAAGATAATATGGTAGAATCAGAAATCATATGATATGAAGCACCAGAATCTAAAATCTAAGGAGAAAACATACCCGAGACAGCAGAGAAAGCTGAGGCGGAGGAACCGGCGAATACTGACTAGCACTGAAGCTGCAACTCCATCTGAGCAAGATGATGTTGGATATCTGTAGGTAAGGTTTGAACTATATCAACTGTCATAGCATGAGGTCCACTGAGGAAATACGAAGGGGAAGAAGTCCCTGTTGCTTCCTCTACTGTTGTGCCTGAACTAGTAACTCTGAATGAAGATGAAAACATTCGTGCTCAGTATGACCCGTCTTCTTGCAGTGATTGCAAGATCTAGAGTGGTGGCAAAAATGGTCTGTATGACCAGTCCCCTTGTAAATTGTACAATAGGGTCTGGTACGATCAATGTTGGAAGCTCTGGTGGTGGTGCTGTGTTGATCGCCTAAAGAAGAAATCCAAGGTGCAACTGCAAGTACACTCTTACTTCCGGATGTAGGTGTAGAGACTAAGGTGGAAAGTGAGTGCAGACGTGTCTCCTCGACAACCAGATCAGAGACAGCAGAATCGAGACTGGGAACATGATCTCTATGAATGATTTGACCACATATGAAGGGCCATAAGGAACATAAAACGCTGACGACGGTCTCGGAGTGCTCGAGAAGCACTAGAGTCAGGCTCGGTACCCTCTAACTGTTGTAACTCTCTCCAAAATTCCCGCATTTGAGTGTGGAACTCTTGTATGGTTCGATTTTCTTGTTTGGCAGACAATGATTAGACAAGAAGCTGGTACTTCCTGGCACCACTAGACCGAACATACTGACTGATCAAGTGATTTCAGAGTGAGGCCGTTGTAGGAAATCTAAGGAGATCTGCTCGTAGCGTGCAATCAACAGAGGCAATGAGATCTATCTATTATGATCGATCCAAGTTTCCTTTGATATAATAATGGTACTTTTGACCTCTGTTGAAGCATCGATCGTTGGCTCAGATGGACAGGGACAAGTGCCCTCAACATGTCCCCAAAGAGAGTGTCCAAGTAGTGTAGACTGAACTGATGCTGACCAGTCGGTCCAATCCTTTGGAAATGTCAAGAAAAATCAGTTGAAGTTGAAAGATACTGTCAAAACTGAGGCTCCATGTCAAAGAAAGAGATGTGACAACCTTTACATCAAAGAAAAGAAAACAGATCTCCCCAAAGATTGTTGTTATATGCAATCTTTACATGAAAATTTTCAAGGTGAAATCTTTACAAAGATTGAGAATTGAATTTTTTTATTTATTTATAAAAACAAGAATTTGAGGAAGAGAAACTTTTTACACAGGTAGGGTTGGAGGTAAACTAGCTTTTGTGTACTAGGAGCAGTTGGATGGTGATGAAAGCACGTACCGGATGCTTTCACAAAGCATGTGCTGGATGCTTTTGGATGTGAAAGCAGGATGTGAGCATGTGCTGGATGCTTTGTGGCTCCTTCAAATTTTCTTCTTGTTGGAGGAGAGCTTTAAAATTTTCTTCTTGTTGGAGGAGATCGGCAGCATGGCAGTGGGGGTTTTTTTTTTTTTTTTTTTTTTTTTTTTTTTTTTTTTTTTTTTTTGGAGAGAGAGTAGAATCTAGGGTTTTGAGCCTAAAGTTCTAATATTATGTTACAATAGTTTAAGAAAGGAAAAAAAAACTAAAATTGTGTTATTGATGAAGGACAATGCCCCCATATATATAGAGAGAATACGGTTCCATATTATGAAAACTCTAATTTTAATACAGTACTAATACAATATGTATTTTAATTCTAATATTACTCTTAACAAAGGAGAAGGCAGATATCATTGAGTTTGTTGCTGCAGAATGCTCTCCCTCCACAAAGTTTAGATCGTTATACCGACAGGGCCTTCTGTCACAAGTCATAAGTCAACAAGATGAGAGCGAATTCTGGGCGCGAGAGGTTTGGTTCTGAGTTGCAATTGCGGCTTTTAAGAGAGAGAGAGAGAGAGAGAGAGAGAGAGAGAGAGAGAGAGCTATGATTCTGGAGCATTTAGGGTTCTTTGCGACGAGTGTGTAGGAGGAGTGTTTGCTCCATATGTGAGAGGAGTGTGCTCTTTTATTGAGTAGAAGTGTTTGTTTATCCACGAGTGTGTTGTTACGCGGAAGGAGTGTTCTACCAACCCCCTCTTCTTGTATTCCTCATTATTTATTTTTTTAATAAATTATTTGGGGCTAAGGCCCCACCATTCTCTCAAAAAAAAAAAAATTATTAGGTGTTGATACATAGACGAAAGATGTATTTTAGAATAATCCTGACGGGTTTTAACAATTTCATATTCTAATAATGTAATCAGACATGCGCTTTGATCAAACACTCTCTAATTATGGTTGTCGAAGTATTAGATATGACTCTAGTTATCATTTTGGTTGCAACTCCTCTAAAATCGGATGATGACATTCAAGTGTTTTTTATTCCAGTTATGTGTCACTTCTCAGTTGGATTGCAGCTATAAACACAATTTTTAGAATTGTTAGTCTCCATTGCTGTCAAGTACAATGCTCTTATTTATAATTCAATTTTCAGTTGGGACTTCTCATAACTCAGTTAATATTTTGCCACTGAGTCAAAGTTTCAAAGGCTCGGTGTGAATGTAGCTGCGGCTAATGATATGTGCCCACCACCATTCAGGGGTCGTTTGTTTCACGTAAAACTCCGTAATTCATAAATGACCTACTACTCAGTTATAATTATGGCGTTTGTTTGGACCGTAATTCGTAAAAGACTTATGTAACTCAACTAACACTCACTTACAACTCAGTTACCACTCACTTACAGCCCAGTTACAATTAATTTTGTGGTCATACAAATTTGTAATATTTTTTTATATTAATATTAAAAAAAATTTAATATTTAACTTTTTTTAATATTTATTTGTAGTATTAAAACTTTTAAAATCACCAAATAGTTAATTTTGTGGTTAACTTTTTCACTTACGACTTATACATTACAACAACCAAACACCGTAAAGTACAATACACTTTCCCACTTTACAATTTTATATTACCAACCAAACACTGTAAAATTTACATACATGTAACTCATTTATAATTGTAAAATACTTTATTAATTACAACTACGAATTACGACCAGTTACGACATCCAAACAGACCGAGTCGGGTCTATAATCGATTGGTGTCGGTGAGCCCCACCCGCTAATAGGTCACATTTTTGGTCTTTAACATTTCACAGAAAATGACTTGGCTCCAAACGGGGAGGTCAAGATATCCCCACTTGCAGCCATGCAATAATTTTTCGCTTACGTTCATACACGTGTCGGTATCGTAAGGGCCAAGCCAGTGCCGACTCTGCCGACATCTCTCTGTTTTTTTTCCCTTTCTTTTATTTATTTTGGCGCTTGAAAACGATATCCACACGCAAAGGGTGTGGATGAGATTCTCACATCATCTGCGAATAGATCCTGCACTAGGAGTTGTAGCGGTTAGAATTTGATCAATCTCAGAGATTGTGACATATATTTCATCACATCAAGTAGTGTCATAGATTGGCAACGCGCTCAAGGTACCACTTGGCTCGTATCCAACCACGAGGAGAGAGTCATGGGCCCAACCTCGAGACGCACATCGACCCAAGGAGAAGATCCCGAGTCCTTTCTTTTCTCAACATCCGCAGCTAACAGAGTTCGTTCCGACTCGCGCTGGACACAACTCAGCAGAAGGATTTTCAGAGCGCAGAAGCAGGTATGTTGCAACGATATCCAACATTCTAAATACTCTCTTATTTCAGCGGAAGCAGTTTTAGATATTGGCTGATACCTCGGCATGCCAATCCCAACGATCATGCATAATCATCAGAGCGGTTATGAAAAGATCTCAACGTACAAATCATGCAGATCCGAAAAATCCGCACCATCAGCCACATAATACTTATACTCCTAGAGATCCATGAAGAAGGTGGACGGAAGAAATTGTATACAGAAAAAAAGGACTCTATTGAGTTTATTGTAATCTCCAGAAACATAGTGAATTCTCTCTCTCAACCCTGTAGTTTTTTCCAATTTGAGTTTCTATGTAAAATCTTTTGTCTTCGCCTATTCACTATGTTTGAAATTTGAAATCTATTCCAACCTAGTGAGACCACCTCCAATTCATTTGTGGTGTGAGGTTGATCGCTCGATCAATCGCGTTAGAAAATCTGCACCACAAATTGGTGCTTTCATTGAGAGTGAGTCTCTATACTCAAGATCTTCTCCAAAAAAATCAAAAGCTTTCTCAAAAAGCATACTACATTAACGATGACCCCCAGAAAACAAATGATCAAAGGCGCAACATTCAAAGGTAAGACAATCGAAGTCAATGTAGGTTGTCTTAAAATTACTGAAGATAAAGCCTCAAAACACGGACCTCAAGCCAAGCGCGAGGGTCGCGTCTCAACCCTAAACGCGGATCTCGCATTACACCAACAAAACGTGAGGGTGGCGTTCTTCATTAAACGCGAAGGTCGCGTTGCCTCTTCAAACGCGGACTTCGACCAAGGTCGTGTTTAGACTTCAAACGCAAGTCTGTGAAGCTCTGTGTTTCAAAACTAATGCAAGCCTGCAAGCTCAATGTGGCGCCCCGATCTGGCAGGTACGGAGACGTCACTGCGACGTATATACGCAGGTCGGAAATACCTTCATGTATATACGTTAAACATCAGTACATGTAAGAATCAGAGGCGAAAGCACAGTGGTAATATGCATTCCAATAGAAAAGTACAAGTACATAGTTATCACAAAAAGTGATACAATATTATAGGAATATTACATCACCAAAAAATACAAAAGTACATCATATGAAGAGATACAAAAGCTGAGAGATGCTCACGAGTAGCAAGAGGGCCTCAGGAGTCAAACAGGCGAGGAACTGGAAGGAAGAGCTGTGGCGATGTCCAAGCTTTTGCTGCGCTCTGACCACCACGGGACGATCCGTTTCGCACTCTGATCAGCTACAACCAAGCCATCATGGTCCAGGCTCTAGAATCTGAACATGAGAATTTAGGGTTGTCAGACGCAACCCCGCGAGTACATATAATAAAACCAAGTGGCGTGCATATCAGGTACATGTGTACAAGAAAGGTGTATCGTGAATATAAGTATATATGAATATGAAATGAGACAGTAAGTAAAGTAACTACAGGAAAATCAGTTATATAAGCCCACATTACCGATCCGTGAGATTAGTACGTCGAAGGAATAATCTAAATAAGGAAACCCTCATATATATACCCTATACCTCACGTCACTGTAGTCTGAGTTTATATAATCTGACTTTACCTTCCCAACAATATAATAATGAAACAGTATGGAAGCAATCAAGTAATCTAACAAGATAGCACATGTATAAGTGGTGAGCAGTATAGATCAAGAGCATAGCTAGTCAGTTATCAGGAGCGTGTTATTATTAAGTTATTAAGACTCATCTGATTTGTTTTCGTCATTATGTGTCCCATCCCACATACCTCAGCATACAGACCAGAGAGTAAGTTATTGGAAACTGATGGAGATCAACGAACCATACTTAGAATGGGTCTCGTACATGCCCGGGACAACGGTCAAGGAGTATCCGGTGCTGAGCCAGACGTACCGCTAGGTACCGGGACTTATTGTACGCCCGAACAAGAATAGGATGTCACCGCTCCCAAAGGAATAGGCCCAGGGGCTTATGGCACAACCGGCAAGCAGGAGAGCAGGGGTGCCAGTACACCCCACGAAAGCGCCTGGTGGCCTCTAGGTCAAATCCAAGTATATGATCGCGCGACACTATAATACCATCATAAACATGGAGACTAATCGGTACTCATCAGTTTCCCCCATCCCGGTATAAGTTATCTAATTATTAGAATTTGTCCAGTGATAATGTCCACAAGTGTATACAGTATAACCATGATTATCCAACTACGGGAATTAACAAGAGTATAATATCGGAGTCACCCTTTTTCAGGTGTTCAGGAATACAGGAGTTCAGGAGTACAGGAGTTCAGGAGTACCAAATATCTGGTAACAGTATAATAATCATGCCAAGTCCCCGTAAAAGTAATAGTCATGAATATGTAATATAATACCAGTACCTCAATATCAGATCAAGTGTACCAGTACCGAGTGATGCATGTCAAGTGTCAACTGTTATTATATCAGGTGTCAGCTAGCAGGCGATTAGCATGGTAAGTACCGGTCAAGTAATAAGTATAGCAAGGCAAGTACCGGTATTAGATATCAAATAATAAGTATAACATGGCAAGTACCGGTATCAGATATCCAATAATAAGTATAGCATGGTAAGTACCGGTATCAGATATCAAATAATAAGTATAGCATGGCAAGTACCGGTGTATACATATCAGGGTCAGGTAACTAATATATCGGTGAGAGTCGCAACATCAAATACTAGGTGTCAACCGATCACGTAACATGGTACAGAAGAACGACATAAATATTTCAAACTCTTCAGAATATTATTTCTATCAATAATAAATTTATTTATTTATTAGTCATGCGAAGCAGAATGAAGCGGGAGCAGATTTAGGCATACTCGGTATAATACCGGTTCGACAAGGTATAATAATGGCCGGAAGCTATTTATAAAGCATGATAATCATTTATGTGGCATATACTAACTTGCATGAGGAGACATCATATATTAAAATCTAGATAATAATTATTAGACATGGAACAATGGTAATAAAGTAAGAAATGTACTCGCCTATCACCGGAATGAAAATACCGAGAAAAAGTCTGAGAAATCCGCTAATCCATGAGAGCAAGCCACTAGCCCATATATATATTAAAATATATAAATATAAATATTTATATAATTATTATAGAGGGAATGAGAGAGGAGAGAGAGAGGTGAGAGAAAGTTGTAGGAAGGAGAGAGAGAGAGAGAGAAAATAGGGTGTTTCTAGAAAAGGATTTAGCAATTTAAAGGGGGAGGGGAATGGTTGTAAATATAGGGGAGTAATTTGGGGATGGGTGAAGGGTATTTTAGGGAATGAGGAAAGTGGGTTTTATTTAGGGAAAAGAAAGAGAAAAGAAAAGAAAGAAGGAATAAAGAAGGAAAGAAGAAAAGTAGAAAGAAAGAAGGAAATAAAAATGGAGGGGAGGGGGTGGCCGGCCACCGCCGGCGGCCAGGCGGCGGCGACGGCCCGGGGAGGAGAGGCGGCGCGCGCGGCCTAGGGGAGGGGAGGGAGGTGGTGGTGGAGTTGTTTGGTTGGTGTTGTTGGTGGAGGCAGTGGTGGTAGTTGGTGGTGGTGGTGTTGTTGGAGGTGGTGGGGAGTTAGAGGAGGAGGAGGATGTGATGATGGGGTGGTTGGAGTGGTGAATTTGATGGAGGTGGTAATGAATTTTGGAGGAGGAAGGGAGGTGATGGTGGTGGGTTTTGATGAAATTGAAAGTGGGGAGTGGTTGGTGGAGGTTGAAGGAGGTGGTGGAGTGGAGAGGGGGTGTGGGGAGGTGGTTGGCCGGCCTAGGGGTGACGCGGCGGCGGTGGCGGTGGTGATGGAGGCAGCGGTGGAGTTGAAGATGGGTTTGGTTTGCTTTGTTGAAGGAGATGGAATTGTTTTTAGATTTTGAAATGAAAAGGAAAAGGAAAATGGAGGGTTTAATAGAGAAGGAGAAGGAAAGTGATGATGGAATGGGATGGGGGGAGAGATGGGCTGCTCAGCCCATCATGCCCTGCCTCTCCTTGCTGCAGCTGCGGCTGCATTTGCCAGGGCATGGAGGTGGAGTGTGGGGGAAGAAAAGGAAGAAGAAAAAAAGAAAGAAAATAAGGAAAAAGAAGAAAAATAAGGAAAAAAAGAAAAAAATAATTAAAAAATTTATTATAATATCTGTAATTATAAAGTAGGGGCGTAGAGAAGGAAAAAGTAAGAAAAGAGAACGTCGGTAAAAATATTATTATTTAAATAGAGTGAAAATTCGACTGTTTCAGAAATATTCCAAAAAATTCTAAAAAATTAGCAAATATTATTTTAAGATGCTCGCTGAAATCAGATTCAAGAAATTCAATATAATTTTCAAATTAAAAATCTTAAAATCTTCTGGCGATACCGGCCGACATTAGAATTGGTCAAATTTTGATAAATTTAGAAAAATTAAAATATATATTTAGATATAAAATGAAATTTTAAGGAGCAACGTGAAAGTCGTTTTTAAAAATTCAATCCCGTTTAAAAACTAAAAATTTGGGAATCAGTCAGCGATGCCGACCGACACTGGTTTTGGAGATTTTGCAGAAAAATTCTGAAAAATTCTAAAAAATCATGAAAAAAATAAAATATTGGAAAACAATGTTTGAAACTAAAATCGATCAAATTAGACTATCAGAAAGGTCAAATCGGGTTGCAGGCTAGTACCGGGTTCTTGGTACGGGCTGGGGCTTACATTAGGTCTGAGAATCCATATCTGATACACAATAACTTAAGTAATCACAACTCAAAGAAAATATTGGAAGAAAATATAGTCAAAATTTTGGGACACGCATCTGGATATGTATCCCGGGAACTGGGTGCTACACTCAACGTTCAAACTCCACAATAAGCTCCGCATCCAAACGCAAGACCCGCGTTTTTACTATAACAGACAGTAATCAGCTTGGTCAATTATACCCACTTTCTCTCTACATAATGAGGAATAAATCTCCACTGTGGAGAAATTTAAGGGGTTAGTTACACTCTAGGAATCTCCATAAATAGCTGTGGGAAGATATAAAAGAAAGACTTTTGGGCCTTAGAGGATTCAAAAAAATGAAAAGAGAAGACTCTTTTCAACTTGATGAGTTCAAGTTTAATCTCTCTCAGATTTCAGCCATTGCTTAAGGTTTTATACCTCACAAGTGAGCTGTCAACGAGAGCAAGAAGATCCAAGATCAAATTTCAGATTCGGCTCGTCAATGGAGAACAAGAATCACTCTTCACCGCTACATCAAGAACCCAACACTAGACAAAGGGAAGAGCAATCATCCTTCCCTCTTTTGTAATCGGATAATTTTGATCCGTTATAATCTTCTTTGCAATTAATTAAAGATTTTACACACTGAATTTTTCAAGGAATAGAAGATGGCAACTCCACTTGGGAACATTTTCTCTACCGATGAGAAGGCTGTAGCGCAAGCCGACCTGAAGCTACTTGGATCGACCGTCGAATCGCTCGTTGTCGAATTCGACTAAGAGAAGTTCAAACAAGTTCTCACCACGGGCTCCGTTAGACCTAAATCCATGTGGAAATAAGTCTCAAGAGAGACTTGCTCTCTAGCCTCATTAGAGGCTTCTCAAGGAAAAGCTTCTTCGGAAGTTAGCCGTACGCCTTTAAACAATGCAGTCGGTTCAAGGTTCATGTAATCTCCCTTGGATCCAACACAGATTGCGATGAAGTCTCTCAAGAGACCCGCAAGGCCAGTGTTATGGCTCAAGGCCAACACAGCGACAGAGATAAATCTCGCCGTCAAACTCATCTCGAGGCTCAGCAAACTTAAGTTAACCACATTCACGGTTGTAAGACCTCTGCTCCAGGTGACCGAGATGTAACTCTTACGGTTCACTTTAATATTGAGAAAACTCAGTTTGCAGGGGGGTTCACAACAACTCCTGCGAGTCAAGTAAACTGCTGATCGTCGATGAAGACGTCGAGCTCGCCATCAACAAACAGAAACTGAAAACAATGTTGTTTGCACTAAACACGATAGTCGCATTCAACCCCGCGTCTCAGCTTCAAAATGTGACACTCGCGTTCATTCGCGACACTCATGTTCAAACACGACACTCGCTAAGAAGCGAACTACATGTCTCTATGCCAAAACGCGAGACCCTGTTCAGTCTTCTGCTGCACCAGAACGCGAGAGCCGCATTTCATTCCTAAAATGTGAGTCGCATTCAGCCAAAGGATGCACCAGAACGCAACCTTTGCATTTCACTCTCAAAATGCGAGAGCCGCGTGCAGCCAGAGGCTGTGCCAGAACACGATCTCCGCATTTCGCTTCTAAAACACGAGAGTCGCGTTCAGCCACAACTGGTCGAGTTCAAATCTGAACTGGGAAGCCTTCACCCTCATTGGCTCGAGGCTTGTTCTTCAGATACCCCTACTATTGATCTAAGGGACTACTTGTCAAAAAAAGTGTTCATCAAATCGCTCCTTAATGTTATTGCGAGCAGATCATCTCGACGGTGCTCTCTGATTGTTGTTGCAGCTTTCAGATGACTAAGCCATCAGTTTTTAGTTGATACCTAAGGCTTCAAACTCAAAGTCAGTTAAGAGACGACGATCTCGCAAGAAAAGTTGTTTTCTGACTATGCGTACCCGGAGGTTACTTTCAACATAGTGAGTCAAAGCACCACACCAAGTAAGTCAAAAGAGAAGCAACTAGCTCTTAGTTCTAAGGAATCAGATACTGATCATTCCTCAGGCTTGAAAGAAATACTGACTGAGTCTGAAGGAATTTACCGACACACTCGAATTCAGACTGGAGCAATTGCCCCAATCGACTACAATTTGCTAGCAAGAGAAATTAAAGCAAACGACAAGCACTTTGCCATCATGGAATCTCATTCATCTAACTCTTATATGGAGAAGGAAGCCTTCGCATATTTGCGTGGTGCTCCAGAAGAGGCAGCCGTGAAATTTGAGGAGCAAACTCGAGTGTAATATGCGCAACACGAGATACTTCAAGCTCAACAAGAGTCTATCAACGATCTCAAGAAGATGATAACTTTTTTACTTGATAAGCCAAAGAAAAGGACGAATAGTCCAAAAACTAAAGCTTCTTCCAGCAAAGCAAAGGTAAAAAGTAGGGTGAAAACTTGACTTCTGAAAATACTGGCAATGAGAATAACTCCGCATATGAAAATTCTGAATCTTCATCTGAAGAACACGAGAGCTCAGAAGATGAAGATAATCATGTCAAGAGGATGAGCAAGCTCGAAAAATGTCTTGAAGCTATCGCAAATCGAAGCGAACTTCACGAAGTTGGGGTAGTCAGACCCTATCCAGTTGAGTGGGATGCACCTTCTTATCCTCTCAGGTTTAAGGCACCGACTCTGCACACCTATGATGGTAAGGGGTCGTTGAACCAACATATATACTACTTCAAATCTCATACTGAAAATGAACTATCAAATGATACCATTATGGCTCGTTTATTCATGACACTCTCAAACTGTCTATAATTACTAAAGACAAATCCTCAAAATGCGGACCTCAAGCCAAACGCGAAGGTTGCATTGCCTCTTCAAACGCGAACCTTGACTAAGATCGTGTTTCAGACTTCAAACGGAAACCTGTGAAGCTCTGCTAATCATGCACGTGCATTACATGTTTTCATATCATATGTAACGGTCCCAGTCTTAAAAATTTCTATTTTCACAATCATCACTGGTTATCCTTAATCCAAGAGTGGGACGCATCAAGATATAACACTTCGATTTCGGCTAACGTCAGCCTACTTATGACTTTACAACATTTCACTACTAGATCATATATTTTCAAATCATTGATCCGACAATCTGGTAAAGAACACATAGCAAACTCATTCACTACTCCATAAACTCCATAATATTAATAAAATTCAGGTCAAGCACCTATTAATACGAGCATTTTAACATTTTACAAAAGTTCGTGGCAAGCATCAACATAAGAGTTTTACATAGTGTTTCTTAAACAATATATACATATCAAAAATACATGCCAAAGGGTGAAAATATCTTCCGCTGCAACCTATCTCGTATATTGCCATTAATCGAGTCCCTTGCCTTTATCCAAACCTAAAGGTGATTAATATAACAGAGTGAGCTCGACAGCTTAATGAGTAAAACAATAATCATACGCATGACTTTATGTATGTCTATTGGAATTTATTATAAAGGTAACAATTGTAATTTATACTATTTTTGCATATTTTTATGTATTTGCTGAAGTCTTGACCAAAACACAGTAATTGGTCCTATTAGTCGACTTGTCCTTCCTTTAGTCGACTAATACTATTATTAGTCGACTTAGCTTAAAGCTATAGTCAACTAAACTCTTGTCCAAAAAGATATCCATTCTCTGTTGGCTGCCAGTAACTCAACTACACGACTACTCTATCTTGTATAGTCGACTACTTTTGGTATTAGTCGATTTATAAGCCATCTATAGTCGACTATATCTTGACCAAAATAATATGTCTACTCTCTGTTTGTTGCCTGTAACTAAAACTAGTCGACTGCCCTATCTTATATAGTCGACTAACCTCAGTACTAGTCGACTACCCTATCTTGTATATTCGACTAAGGGTGGTTTCAAGAGACTTACGTAACAGAATCTCACATCTATAATCGACTTGGTCTATGGATTAGTCGACTATACTAGTTAAAATTGCCTATATCAATCGACTATCACAAAGTGTAATGTTAAATTTTTTTTAATAGTTTTAACATTGCAATTTTCATCTTAAGCATATTAACACACTTGTTAAACATAAAGTTGGACTCCCCCTTCAGTCACCTCCGGTTAAACCCGGTCCCTTTCTTCTATACGTTATTCAACGAAATATTCTCCCCTTCGATCACCTTCGGTTCAACTTGGTCCATTCCTCCTATACATTATCGTAATATTCTCCCATTTGATCACCTCCAGTTCAACCGGATCCCTTCCTCCAAACTTGCAATAATCATATCCTTCATGTAATAACATCATGTAAGGATTCATAAAACAATGTCAATATACATGATTCTCATGATTTCTACTTTACATGATGCCAACATTATGGAAATCATTAACATGTATAAGTAACCACTTGCTAAGTTAACAACATGCGAGACTTTTTAAAATAACCAACATATTACATCACCTTAATTTATGCATAGCCGAATATATGCATAAAGTCAAGTTTGATGTTTATTCATGGAACTATTTTTTTTTTAAGAGGCATGTGTTTGACTACCATGTATACACACAATAACATGTCGATCATGCACAATGGTAAGCATACATGAGAATAACAACATATCACTACAGGATTGTTTATAATGTACACATAAGGTATATAAACCATACACATGCATCATCGTTCATTTTCACGTCCACTTATAACTTAGCAATTCTCCACTTTATTTTAAACTTTACATTACCTACATTATATTGGGATTTGGATGTTCTACTCACCCTTGAAGAGAATATCTTCTTATCAAGCTTGATCACCGGCTATAATGGAGTCTACAAGGTCACAATAACATCATAATTAGTTTATAGTTGAAAAAGAATAAGAGGGGGTAGTAGTCTTAAGGATTTGCTTACCTTCTTCAACTAAAATCACCTTCCTAACTTGATAACCTAGGCCAACCTTGTCTTCAAGAATTTTCCTCTAAGGTGATGTTAGATCACCACTTTTTCATGTTCTATTAGGTCTTTAGAGAAGATAAAATAGGTAAAGGAAACCTTTTTAGTATAAAGGAACTAAGGGAAAGAGTAGTGAGTGAATAAGAGGGAGAGAGTAAGTGAGTGAGGGAAGAAAATGGAGGGAAAATAGCCTTGGGCTGCTGCTGTTTTGGCTGGCAGCAAAATGGAAGGGAGGAGTTTCTTTTTGCAGTTGGAAATGAAAAGAAAATGAGAGTGTTGTCAAATGAGAATTTTCTCTTCATTTCCCTCCTTCTCTTAATGATATCATGCCAAATGTCCCCATAACATCATCTCTCTACACCTATACCTTACTCCTATAAGTAAGGTTCTCATCCCTCTCCCCTTCATGAAGTACTTGTACCAGCAAGTATGGTGGGGTTATGGTAAAAAGTCAACATGCATGTGTGTGTATTTAACCCATATACATATATACTAGTATATGTATGGTATAATAAATAATATAAGTATCTTACATGAATACTTGTTTTCACATTATCTCCCTAAAGCACTCAAGTGTAAAAAATAAATAAATAGGTGATTAGTTAAGGCAAGTGTTACATCATATGTGTCACATTTCTTCATTTACATTTAAATAAAATTCTGTTATTAATGTATTTTCATGTTCAGTGATATGCAATGTAATTAACGAAGAATAGAGAGAGATTGACAGATTTATCTAATTATATTCAAAAATTCAACAAAAGGAGATCGATTCAAATTCAAATATTTTAGAAGCTATCTTATCTGAAAACTGGATATATCAGATAAGATAATATCAATTTCTAGTAGAAAATAGACTATTTGAAGATCCTTTCAGTTTCGCTGAAGATAAATGGATATTTTATCAATTCTAGAAGAAAAATTGAAGATATAAGAGGATAAATGGACAGAGAGAAGATCAACGATGAGATGAATCAATCATATTTGGAGATAAGGAGGAAAATTCAAGCAAATTTGGAGTTTTAAATCAATTTAGACTTCGATTCAGACACTCTTTAGTATTTTAATCATAATTTTCATTACCGAAACTCAAATCTGATGATTTAAGATGATTCAAAAAAAAGACTTAAAGGGCTATAATTCTTATTTGATCACTCTTTTCAATTCTGTCATGGAATAAGTTATATTCAGTAATCAACACGATAACAAGTTGCAGATCAGAATTGAATTTCTACATAAAATTCTGGATAAATCAAATCTATTTTGGAGATAATGGTAGAATTCAAATTTAGAAATAGCCAGCCCCTTATTTTCATATATTTTCTGTCCTTTTAGTTTTCTCCTATAAATACCCTCATACCTTGAAGGTAGAATGGACACCAGTCCAGAGAGAGATTTAGGTTAGTTTAGTTTAGATTTTTCTTTTATTCTCCAATGTAATTTTTATTTTTTGTTTTATTTTATTTTTATGTTAGAGAGAGTTACATGGTTAAAAAAAGGAAGAGTTATTGTCGAGTGATACTATATAATCTTTTTCCCAAGAAGCTTATATTGAAGGTGACAATCAATGGAGGTTTCCCACTTTTCTTCATCGTACTCAATCTGACCAAGCACTGCTTTCATGTACTCTTTTCTTCTACTTTGCTTCATCTTACCTCACATCTAATTATGGTATGCTTATCTACAACAGAGGGAAATCTTCTTCCTTTATCTCTTTTCTATTTTTCTTTCTTAGTTTAATTTAACAATTTTCAATTAACACCTTTTCTTTTAATTCTTTTTCTTTGAACTTGTTTTTCTTTTCTTTTGAATTAACAAAATCATATTAAATACTCTTCTTTTATCTTTTTCTTATTTTTGATTTTTGTACGAACGCTTTTCTTTATCTCTTTTTGTTTCTTTCTCTTTTATAAATAAAATAACAACAATACCACCATCTCTTCTTCTACTATTTTCTTCTTAACTTAACATAACAATTTCATTTTCTTTTTAAAAGATTGAGAAGATAAATATTAACTAGTTTTGATAAATTAAAAGAAAAAAACTCACATAACGCTTTCATCGTTGTCCCGCCTTGTGGATCACCACTCGTTAGCCCTAAGGTACACGGTAGCATCAAGGACCTAGCACTGTTCATAAAGTCTGTATTCTTCTGTGCAGGTCAAAATCGATCAAACATCTGCATTTCAAAACTAACGCAAGTTTGCAAGCTCCGTGTTCAGACTCCACAACGATGTCCACGTTCAAACGCGAGACCCGTGTTTTTGCTGTAACAGACAACTATAAATTGGGTTCATTATACCCACTTTCTCTTCACATAATGGGAAATAAATTCAAATTATGGAGAGATTTAAGGGGTCAGTTACACTCTAGAATCTCTATAAATAGATGTGAAAAGCTATAAAAGGGAGAGACTTTTGGGCCTTAGAGGATTCAAGAGAGGAAAAGAGAAGAATTTTTATAACTTATTGAGTTCAAGTTTAATCTCTCTGAGGATTTCAATCATTGCTTAGAGTTTTATACCACACCAGTGTGCTGTCAACGAGAGTAAGAACCAAGATCAAGCTTCAGATGAAGCTCATCAATGGAGAACAAGAATAACTTTCCAATGCTACATCAAGAACCCAACACTAAATAAAAGGAAGGGCAACCATCCTTTCGTCTTTTGTAATCCGATATTTTGATCCGTTATAATCTTCTTTGGAATTAATTAAAGATTTTACACGTTCAATTTTTCGAAGAACAACCGCTGGGGGCACGGACCTACCATGAGCCGGCGACCAACCACACACTACCAAGGACACGGGCTCCTCAATGCGATGAAAGCCAGTCACCAACATCCGGTCCTCCCAGTAGCGCAAGGACCAACTCCTCCAGATGTTCTACGAGATGAGAGAGCAGATGAATGAGCAACAGACTCAATCAGATTGCGAACAGGAGCGAATGGCCCTCGATTGTGAGAGTCTCCTCCAGGAACAAGAGAATCTGAAGTTGCTGAACCAACAACTCCTAGCATAAGCACGGCTCATCAGAACAACCCAGTGCAAATGAAGGGCAACCCTGAGAATGACAGGTCTCCTAACGTCCGCACCCTAGACAAACTGATCCAGAATCAGATCGAAGAGGCCATACGACTGGATCACCGGACTCCGGCTACCAAGATCTACGAATCTTCTCTCTCCAAGGAAATCTAGGAGCACGAGTTCCCAAAGAAATTCTCTGCTCTGACATTCGACTTCTACTTCGGATTGAGTGATCCGGTGTAGCACATCCGCCACTTTCGGGACAAGATGGTGATCTATGTCCGCAACAATCATGTCATGTGCCTCATCTTTCCTGCCAGCCTAAAAGGCGTGGCCTCGAGTTGATTCTACTCGCTGCCACCACGCTACCTCCACAACTTCGTTAAGGTGACTGAAGCATTCCTCACTCAGTACGCCTTCCGCCATGAGGTCAAGAAGAACAGTCACCACCATCTCTTCGTTAAAATGAGATAAGGAGAGCCTTAAATCATTCATCAATTTCTTCCAGAATCAACTCACCAAAATCTCCAACTACGGTGAGAAAATTGTCGCCCTCGCATTTATCTGCGGGTTGCAAGTTGCTCACTTATGTACAAACACCTCCTGAAGCACAACGTCGCAAAGATGAGTGAAGTTCTCTCCCGCGCTCAGTGTTACATCCAGCTTGAAGAAGCAATGAAGGCTTCCTCCAACCACTCCTCGAAGCCGTGCGACGGTGGAGGGGAGTCAAAGTCTCTACACGACGCCCCCGACCACATCGAGGGTAACCTGTTTACAAGAAGCAAGCTTTGGATCCTCTCTCCAAGCTCGCTTCGAGGCGACAGGTCGATGGAATGCTTTACTCCATTGAAGCTCCAGATCAAAGAAATCTTTAACACTGTCGAAGATCAACCTTGGGTCAGGCGCCCGAGACTACTCTAGCATAATCCTTCGCTCCCTGGGTCGGAGGAATACTGCTCCTACCATGAAGGCAAAGAATACTAGACCATCTACTACTGGCCCCTCCGGAAGTACCTGGAGGAGCTTGTGAAACAAGACTTCCTCAAGGAATATATCCTCTCTCCAGATGCCACATCTGGACATCCAAACACTTAATCTTCGCGAGAATAACTTATGATCACTCAGTACAGGGAGATCGACCCAAATCATAAACACACGTGGTGTATCTCCTTCCAATTTCAGTTTCATATACTCTGTTTCTGAATAAAATTATTTTATTCTCCTAATCACGACAATACAACCTCCATTGCAGTATTTCCATCCATTGTGGTACATCCGTCCTTTTGCCCCGAAGATGGAGACTCCTCCACTCGGAGGGGGCAACAAGACTACTCTTCAACAGAGCATCCATCCATTCACCCCGAAAATGGAGACTTTCCCACTCGGAGGCAGCAACAAGACTACTCTCAACATATAACCATCCAGTTGCCTCGTAGGTGGAGATTCCTTCTCGGAGGCAGCAACAAGATTGCTCTACAAACATCCATCCATCCATACGCCCCGCAGATGGGATATCCCCCGCTTGGAGGCGATAACAAGACTTCTCCGCTGCTGGGATTTTTCCCACTCGGATAAGTGTCTGTACATTCCGCTAATGAAATTTCTTCCACTAGGAGAAGTGTTGTATGTTCCACTGATGGGATTCCCTCACTTGAAGACGGCAACACATACATGCCCGCTGGCCTTTCTCGATCGTCCTACAAGAGTTGAAACCCTCTACTATTGGATTTTCCCTACTCGAAGTTTCCCACTCTGTTTCAGGGATTTTTCTCTCTCAAAGCCCCCGTTTGATGCTTTGTTGCTGGGATTTCCCCCCGCTCGAAACACAAACACTAGCCTGCGAGTGATTGACACCATTTTATATCATTTTCATCTTCCTATTTATCTATATTTTTGTATATAAATAATGGTACTCGGGTATGTTTGAATTGATTTGCAGCGAACAGGTACATGGAGAAAGAAGAATATGAGGAAGATGAATCTAGTTACTTTCAGAAGTAAAAACACATAATTTGTAAAGACCGAGGGTGATTTCCGACGATATTGCAGTGTTTTGGCCATAACTTCTTTTACAAAATTCCAAACGAGATCATCCAATATGTCTAGAAAAAGAGAATTCAGAGAGCTACAGCTTTCATGTTAAAGACTTTTATTGATTTAACCATTTGACTGGTCAAAATTATCAAAGAAGTTTTTCATCTGTTTCTGAACTGGGGTTAAAGTGCAAATCTGCAAAGTTTAGAGATTAAAAGACAATTTTGTTCTTTTTTAATTTTTTATTTTGAGTTCCTCCTTGTTAACTGAGAAAGTAAATCTCAGTGATATTCTTAATCCCATTTTGTGATGAGAAGAAGTTAGAGAAATTGCTCATGACAGGAGTGGAGCTGTAAAAAACAAAAAAGTGAGGTTATCCTTGTATAGTGTCTCTAAAAGCTGCATGATGTCTAGCTTTTGGCTGCAAGGGGATTTTTTGAGCCGCAATTTCCAATCAGTACTAAACTTTCTCCTTCCTCTTTGACTGCTTTTTGATGGCGGCTATGGGACTTTTTTGTCTTCCTCTTTGACTGCTTGACGCAATTTCCAATCAGTATCAAACTTTTTCCTTCCTCATTGACTGCTTTAGATGGCGGCTTTGCCCTCCTCCCATTGATTTACTGTGCTTGCACTGCTGCTTTTTGCCTGTCACTGTTCATGATTTTCTGAATGCTCTGTTCCCTCGTACACGCACACGACGGAGGGCAATGGGGTCCACGCAGTCCCTCTGTCTCTCTCTCTCTCTTGTGGCGGCGTACAGGCCAGTAGGTTATTAGTTTTAATTATTTTGGTTTAATTAATTTGTTAGTAGTAAATTAATTGTTTATTAATCTATTAAAATTAGTTCATTTTTTACGTACTTGCTATGAATTATTAGATTTAATTATGCATTGTTTATTAGATTGCATTATTATTAGTTGTATCATGCGTAGCTAGATTTTTGTGCATGCCTAGGTGAGATGAACTTAAACTAGATTTTCACGTGTTTAGCGATAGATCTCCTAACTAGGACTGTATGCACACCAATTGACCTATCACTTTTAATAGAGTAATTTCTAAAACAACTAGATATTTGACTGGTTATGTATCGGGAGTTAGTGATCCATGTTTAGGATTTTAACGCTTTTTTTTTGCTTTTAATTTACTCAGTAATTTTATTTACTTTTAATGGATCATTAAAGGATACAATTTCTTGTGCTTAAATTTAGTGTTCAGACCAAAGTAGCTCACAATAGATCCTATAACCGATGTAGAGGCATGAAAGCCCAGAGATGTGCGTGAGTGAAGCTTTGAAGAAATTAGAGTGAAAGAATAAAACTTTTGAAAATTTGAATGTGAAAATGTAGCTCAAAAAATGAATTCTCTTGAAATTTTCTTCAATAATTTTATCTCAAATCTTAGCAAAAAAGTTTTTTTTTTAAGTTTAAACGAGGCACCCCTATTTATAGGGTCCAAAACAATGAGATTAAACCCAAAATAACTGTTGAGAATTGAATCAGAAAAGGCAGATTAAGAAAATAGTCGTTTGAGCTTGATTAGGCAATTAACAACCTGTCGGTCGACTGGCCGGTTGACAGCCAACGGTCAAGACCGTTGGGGATTACTGTCGACCGAATCCAACAGAGAGTTCTGTAACTCTCAGTCAGTCGACCGCTCGGTCGACCGAGGATGACAAGTAGAACAAACCCTAACACACGGTCGACCGCTCGGTCGATCGTGCATAGGTCTTTACTTGCGCATCTCGTACAATATCGATCGACCGCTTGGTCGATCGACAGAGCAAATAGCTCTGCAGGTCGGTCCACTGGCCAAAGGTTAAAGTTGAAGTAAAAAAAAAATATTTTGAAATATTCTTGATTTTTTCATTAAAACATTTTGATATCTCTTTACAAAATAAAGTCCATAGATATATTTTGAAGGTCAAATATGTGTGATCCTAGATTAACACAAAAGGTAAAGAGTAGAACTTATTTTTTAATTAAAGAAATTCTTTTAATAAATATGTTTTTTGAAAATGATCTAAACTTGTTGAAATTTTTTTCAAGAATTTAGAAACGAAAACACAATAAATATTTTGTGTGTATGTGAATTTCTTGAGCTATCAACCCTCTAAACTTGGTTTTAACAAATCTAAATCTCATATTGATAAATTAAGAAATATAAATCTTCTTGATTGCTTCAATCTTGAATTGTTCACAATCTCTTGAGCTTAACTCAAGACTTGAGTGCTATGATTTATCTTGATACTTGAGCTCTTAAACCACTTTGTAGTTAGCTTCAAAATATGTGAGTATTTTGGAGAAGTTAAATATATGATTGAAATACTTTTTAAAAGTCTGAAGCTATATAAAAAAAATTCATTAGTATAAATAACTTCATGAGATTATGATCATCAAAACTCAGCTGAATTGCCTTTGGGCCAACATGATATCCTCACATGGAGGATAACTTCGGTGCTGGGTTTACTCCCACTTGGAGGTGCCGAATCGTTACGTGGATAGAGGTGCCGAATCGTTACGTGGATAGAGGCCCCTACCCAGAGACGCATTCAATATGTCGTTAAATTGTACCCCCACTTCACGCCACTTTTATGCAGGTCCCGACGAGAATACGACTACATGTGTAAGTACATTAATGAGGGTTTCTTTGATAAGATTATCTCCTCAACGTACCAACCACATGTGAGCGTACTCTAATAGCTTCCCCGATGATAGCAACGACATGTATCATATCTTTAATTTTGTCTAACTACCAATGTTGTTTCTATCATTTTACTTGGATGTCTCAATATATGCTTGTGTGTGCGTATTTTAATTATTACATCCAAAATCCTTGGTCTCGAAGACAATAACAGGCCATCTTACAAACATCCATCCCCTTCACAGTGGGATTTACTCCACTAAGGGTCAGGGCTCTGCAATAGGGATTTCTCCCTCTCAGAGCCCTGACAATGCAGCTCCGCAGATTGGATATAAGCGAACCCAACTCTGCAGTCGGGATTTCCCCGACTCGGAGGAATTGCTTGCAAGAACTGTAGATGGGGTTTCACCCACTCGAGGACCGGGCCGTCCTTCCTCCTATCATTACCAGAACACTTCTAGGACAAGCAACTGGTCGACATATCAATGTCGAAGTCAATCTCCGAGCAAACATCCAACTGTAGACAAAGTATTAACATAACAAACCAGGCAACACCCAAACAATCCTTCCATTTCAAAAGTTACTATTTTATATTAAATTTTTTCATTACATCCATTCAAATACAAACTTGGTTATATCTGAAAAGAGTAATATAAGATCTATCACATATTTATGTTTGCCTTTTAAAAGAAAAAACAGATACACTTTCCACCCCAACGTCCACGATAATGTCCAAGAGGTGACTCTTAAACAAACAATTCACCACATCTGGAAGAGAAATTATACTGATAACTCCTACGAAAACGCCAGAAATAAAGGTCACGTCTCAGACTGCAGTCTGAAACCTGCAAGACAATGATGATATCACCACCAAACCTCTTACTTCGAAGATAAACTCGGAGCAGAGGAAGATGTGATGATTCTTCAACAGAAATCATGAGGAATACCCCCACACCCCTAGTCAATTGCTTGTCGCGGGGGAAGAACTCCCATGGGCAAAAAAACAACATTTAACAGGAATGCAGACGGCTAGACACGTGCCTCGACGACGAGATCAGAACTATCATCAAACACGCCACCCCACTCCTGCTTCACACACCCTATTAGGAAAGAGGGACATCGAGCCCCACTCCAGGCTGGACTGATCGAATAAATCAAGCTGAAGCAAGAATCTTACTTATCCTTTCTGCAGTCCGGTCTCGTCACAAAAACTGATGTTTCCTGACGAGCCCATTGCAAAAACTGACATTTTCCGACAGCTGGACTTATGAGCATCAGGAAAGCAACAACCGCCTTCATCCCCTCTCTTTCTTTCCTTCACCAAATGAATAAGGTGGATGACATCTCAACCCATAAGAGCAAGAGTTTGAAAGCAAAAATTTTCAGAAGATGAGCGAATTTGCTCTCAGGAATCCAACCTATTTATAAAAGGAGAAGACACTAGAACGTCTCCTGTTCAAACTTCCAATCTCCACGAAAAATGGTTTACGTCTCGAGGTTTTCACCATGCCAGACCATCGAGATATCAAGCGCCACTGCCACATGATCTTATCCATCATGACAGAAAGATTCAAAAAGACGCCTGTCTGGGGGCGTCACCAGACCAAGCCCTGAAAATACGCATTAATTGGACAATTCAGATCCTACAACCGTCTAGATTCCCACTTAAAAGCTTCCACCGACCTCACTCTTCCAATTCCTCTTCCAGCAATCGCAAGAGCAGGGGCATCTGTAGTGGTCAAATTTCATTAATTCCCGAGATCATGATGTTGGCCCAGAGGCCCTTTACTCTAGTTTTGATGGTGATTAACTCATGTAGTTATAGTTTACTAATAATCTTGTGATATTTAGTTTCAGATATTTGATCAAGATATTAGTCGGTGATTAGTTTCAACAAAGGTATTTTTGGAGCTTTCACATGTTGATTCAAGAGCTCGAGCGTCAAGATCGCATCTAGCACTCGTTTGTAGTCAAGCTCATTGGATCAGTTTTAGATCGAATCGACTTGGAGAAGGAGTTCTACAAGAAGACCTCGGTTTGTTTAGTTTAAGATTTTGTTTAGATCTTGTGTAAAAATTATATGCTCAAGTGTTGGAACTTATTTCGATGAAGACGTTTGTGAAGATCAAATTCATTTGGAGCTCTAAACAAATGAAGAATCAAGAGTCCTACATGATCAAGATGCGCCAAGGAGAGTTGATTAAGTGTGGTTTGTAAAGATGAAATAGCATGTAAAAGCCTTGACACAAACACACACTTCATTGGTCCATTAGTCGACTTGATGTCTATTATAAGTCGACTAATTCTTGATGTAGTCGACTAAACCAGAACCCAAGTCGACTAATCCTGTGTCCTGAATCTGACCTAACTCTCTGTTTGATTATTAGTCGACCGACAGTCAATATAGTCGACTAATAGACTTTTCTAGTCGACTAATCCAAGTCCCCTAGTCGACTAATCCTTGGTCCAAGTCGACTTGAAGGTAGTTGCAGTCGACTTGAAGTAGTTATTCAGAAACTGTTCTTCCAACGTACACTAACCTAGTCGACTTATAGTCAAACATAGTCGACTAATAGAAGGAATTTTGCCTAGGTTAGTCGACTAACTCTATGGGCAAGTCGACTAATAGGCAGTTCTGACTGTTGGACAGTTTCTGACTGTTGGTCTTTTGTGCAACGTTTTCCAACGTTCATATCATCTGAAATTGCACCAATAACTCCCTAACTAACCCTACTCTTCAACTATAAATAGGGAAGTTATACCAAAGGCCAATTACCAAGAGTTTTTATCAGTTTTCCAAAGCCAAAAATCTGCAAACCTGAAAACTATTTTTCCCACTTCAGTTCTTCACCAAAAGACATTTCCATTTGTGAAGTTCTCTGAAGTTCTTGTTTCCTATACTGAACCTTATCCACATACACATTCAGTACCAAGGCTATAGGAAAAGTATTGTAATTCTCAAAGCAAATCATTGTACACATGAGGCTTCTTGGTTGTAGAGGCAGTTGTACAAGATGAAGGTATTCTCTTGGTGGAAGAGAAGGTGTTCTCTTGGTGAAAGAGAAGGTGTACACATTTGGCGAAGGGGATTTGTCAAGTGGTGTGCATGGTGTATTGATTTTAGGTTGCAAAGTCAAGTTAAAGGAAAATCTCAAGCGGGTGGCTTGGGGACTGGATGTAGGTCACAAGGACCGAACCAGGATAAATCTCTTTGTTTGCGTTTGTCATTTTCTGAGATTTGTTTTCCTTTACTTGCAAGTTACTTATTTGCTTAACGATTAATCCTTCTTGTTTTAGTGTTATGTTGACTTGTTTATTTTAGATCATTGTTGCCAACAGAGATAGTTCCGCATTTAACAATATCTCGGCGATCCAACATTTGGTATCAGAGCCCTGCATACCTCGTCAACAACAAGGATGGCAACGGAGTTCTCATCATCCCAATTCAAAGAAGGACATTCTACACAACGTCCACCTCTATTTGACGGAACTAACTACAACTATTGGAAGTGTAGAATGAAGATCTACTAGCAGTCACTTAACTACGACCTTTGGAATATCGTAGAAGCAACGTACACCAAGCCCACAACCAACTACAACGCTTGGAGTGAAGATCAAAAGAAGAACGCGAATCTTGACGCCAAAGCGATGAATGCTCTATTCTGTGCCCTTACCAAAGAAGAGTTCAACCGTGTTTCAACAGCAACTTCTGCACATCAAATATGGCATACTCTTCAGGTAACACACGAAGGCACTAATAAAGTTAAGGAATCTAAAATATCTGTTCTTGTCCACAGATTTGAGTTATTCAAAATGGAGGAGAATGAAACCATATCCGAGATGGTTACAAGATTCACCGACATCACCAATACATTAGCATCCCTTGGAAAGAACTACACCCAAGTTGAAAGAGTTCGAAAGATCCTTCATGCACTCACACCAGAATGGGAGAAGAAGACAACCGCCATTGAAGAGGCGAATGATCTCTCAACTATGACATTAGAAAACCTAATCGGTAATCTAATGGCATATGAAGTGCAGTTAGAAGAAAGGAAGAAGGACGAACGACAACACTGTTCAAAGAAGAAAGAACTCGCCTTCCATGCATCTTCCGACACGGACAATGATGACGAAGAGGAGATGGCAATGCTCTCAAAGAAATTCAGGAAATTTCTAAAGCAAGGTAAATTCAAATGCTTTAATTATGATAAACCAGGTCATATGAAGATGGATTGTCCTTTTCTTAAGAAGAAAGATAAGTACAAGAGTAAGAAGTTCAGAAAGAAGAAGAACTACGAAGCATCATCAGAATACAGTGATTCATCTTCATCTGATGAAGAAGAATCCACTGAACGTGTCAACCTATGTTACATGGCACTTGAAGATGATGAGGTATCATATTCTGAACTCTCTGATGCTTTCCATGAATTATTTCTTGATCTGAAAATTGAAAAACTGAAAAACAAAATTTTGTCAAAAGAAAATGAGAAACTTTTAAAGGAAAATTCATGTTATGCATTACAATGTTCATCTATAAATTCTCAACAACAAGATGAGTTTGAAAAAGTTATATCATCTTTGAAAATTGAAAATGAGAAATTTATAAAAGAGAACATTTTTCTGAAAAAGGAAACTAAGTCTTTGCATGAAAGGATTTCTATATTGGATAAAGACATGTTAGTTTTTAAAAATAAATATGAAGATCTTTTGCAAAATGTGACTAAGTTTAATAAAGGAAAAGAAAATTTGAATGCTTTATTATCTTTTCAGAAATTGTCACATGATAATCATGGTATTGGATTTATTGCAAAATCTTCATGTTATAGTAATCCATATAGTTCTTTTGTAAAAAGAAAGTCTAAGAAAAGTAAGATTATATGGATTCCTAAAAATTTAAGTTTTCATGATAAAAATACATATATTGCTTCATACATTCATGATATATGTGATTCTTGCAACTATGTGTATATTAACAGGTGAAAACCAAATTCTAAATGGATTTGGACTCCTAAAGGTTAAATATGTTCTTTTATGTTTGGTACCATCTAACGTTTATCTTGCAGGTACCATATAAAATTGATAAAGAACAATTATATATATATGTACTAATATATTTGTTGCAGGGGGAGAACAAAGTATTTCTCTATTTGTTATAACCCAATTTCTGCAGGGGGAGGAAAATATAACGTATCTTCTGCAGGGGGAGGACTTGTGCACACAAAGCGTCATCATCAAAAAGGGGGAGAATGTTGGAACTTATTTCGATGAAGACGTTTGTGAAGATCAAATTCATTTGGAGCTCTAAACAAATGAAGAATCAAGAGTCCTACATGATCAAGATGCGCCAAGGAGAGTTGATTAAGTGTGGTTTGTAAAGATGAAATAGCATGTAAAAGCCTTGACACAAACACACACTTCATTGGTCCATTAGTCGACTTGATGTCTATTATAAGTCAACTAATTCTTGATGTAGTCTACTAACCCAGAACCCAAGTCGACTAATCCTGTGTCCTGAATCTGACCCAACTCTCTGTTTGATTATTAGTCGACCGACAGTCAATATAGTCGACTAATAGACTTTTCTAGTCGACTAATCCAAGTCCCCTAGTCGACTAATCCTTGGTCCAAGTCGACTTGAAGGTAGTTGCAGTCGACTTGAAGTAGTTATTCTGAAACTGTTCTTCCAACGTACACTGACCTAGTCGACTTATAGTCAAACATAGTCGACTAATAGAAAGAATTTTGCCTAGGTTAGTCGACTAACTCTATGGGCAAGTCGACTAATAGGCAGTTCTGACTGTTGGACAGTTTCTGACTGTTGGTCTTTTGTGCAACGTTTTCTAACGTTCATATCATCTGAAATTGCACCAATAACTCCCTAACTAACCCTAGTCTTCAGCTATAAATAGGGAAGTTATACCAAAGGCCAATTACCAAGAGTTTTTATCAGTTTTCCAAAGCCAAAAATCTGCAAACCTGAAAACTGTTTTTTCCACTTCAGTTCTTCACCAAAAGACATTTCCATTTGTGAAGTTCTCTGAAGTTCTTGTTTCCTATACTGAACCTTGTCCACATACACATTCAGTACCAAGGCTATAGGAAAAGTATTGTAATTCTCAAAGCAAATCATTGTATACAGGAGGCTTCTTGGTTGTAGAGGCAGTTGTACAAGGTGAAGGTATTCTTTTGGTGGAAGAGAAGGTGTTCTCTTGGTGGAAGAGAAGGTGTACACATTTGGCGAAGGGGATTTGTCAAGTGGTGTGCATGGTGTATTGATTTTGGGTTGCAAAGTCAAGTTAAAGGAAAATCTCAAGCGGGTGGCTTGGGGACTGGATGTAGGTCACAAGGACCGAACCAGGATAAATCTCTTTGTTTGCGTTTGTCATTTTCTGAGATTTATTTTCCTTTACTTGCAAGTTACTTATTTGCTTAACGATTAATCCTTCTTGTTTTAGTGTTATGTTGACTTGTGTATTTTAGATCATTGCTGCCAACAGAGATAGTTCCGCATTTAGCAATATCTCGGCGATCCAACATCAAGTTCACAATACACACACAAGTTTAAAGTTTCATGTTTTGGTTGTTCCGTTTAACCGATATTGGTTTTCATGTCAAAAATATAGATATAATATTTTTCATGTATTTTGGATTCTACCCATATACAACATGCTTAAAAGTTATTTCAGTATCATGTTTTTGTATTTGCATGCGTTTTGGAGAAAACGGTTTTCCATTTCAAAATCCTAGTTTTTAGAAAATATGGATTTTGGCTTAAGGCAAAATTTCAAGGACACAAAAATGGTTCAAATTATTTATAATATGTGTTGAATTTTTGTCACACATATTTGTATTTCAAAGATATAATAAGAACTGATTTTTGTGAAATTTATGTATATTTTATGGGATTTTTTAGAAGGCAAATAACCAAGTTGTTAATCCCCATAATAGTTTGACCTGGTTGTCTGCCGGTCGACCAGACCAGTCGACCGAAGCAGAAGTCGGTCGACCGGTCCGGTCGACCGACGTGCACGCAGCCTAGGCTGGAAAGCCGGTTGACCGGGTCGGTCGACCGCCAGAGAGTTTCTGCTATCTGAAAATGGCCCCAGTAGACCGCCCGGTCAACCGGTAGAGAGCTCTGCTCTCTGTTTTCAGTTTTCGGTCGACCGGCCGGTCGACTGGTGGCTCAATGATCATAATTATGACCGTTGGCCGGTCGACCGCCCGGTCGACCGGAAGGGCAAATCTGCCCCTTTCTGCTGCCAATGGGCAGAATTGTTTGGGGTTATAAATACCCCACATTCTTGAGCTGTTTTTACTAAGAATTTTTAGTGAGCAAAAATTTCCATCTTTATAAGTGTTTAACAAGTTTTTTAAAGGAGTTTTAAGCTTAAAGATTTGATCTTTATTTTGTTTTTAAAGGGTTGGAAAAATCAAGAAAAGAAAAGTCTTTGGGAATTGGTTTGATCTTCATTTACATTTCTATCTAGAGTTTTTCCCTAGATTTTTCTTTGTGTTTTTGATTTTCAAACTCTTTATTTTCTCACACTTGAGCTATCTATCCTATCTATTAGGATCATTGTTTTATGAGAAAGAATTGGTTTGTGGTCTTTGAGATCACCAAGTGTTGTAAACCCTTATCTTTACTTGGCTTTGTGCCTTTCCCTCTAAGTGTAGAGGAGGTTGTGCAATTGGGTTGCTGGTATCCCTCTAAGTGTAGAGGTGATTGAGTTTGTTGGTATCCCTTTAGTGAGCGGTTGATATTGTGTTGGCTTTGTGCCTTGCCTCTAGTGAGAGGTTGTATTTGTTGAGAGAGGAGTTATGTACTCTCAAGTTGTATTTGCCCAAATCCTCAGTGGAGGTTCCCTGTGTGGGAAGTCCTGTGTGGACGATATAGTGAAAATCTTTCTGTGTGAAGGCGGGGACGTAGAGCTGGGTGCTCAAACTACGAAACATATCTTTGTGTTTGCGTTCGATCCACTATCTCTAAATCTCTCTCTTATATTGTGCCTTGCATTGCATCATATTGTTCATATCATACTTATATGCTTGGTATTGCTTGTGTGTGCCCATACTTGTGTTGAACCAAGAGAGCTTCATATAGCACCTCAACTCTTATTCAGAGGAATCAAGAGGAGTTTGTCTAGAGCCCTTCACCAGGAATTCGGCTACACTCTTTGGTTACACTAAGTGTGTTGTAATTAGTTTTTAAATTCTACATTATTTGTCATTAGATTAGCCTTATACCTATTACCTCCCTCTAGGTATACTTTCACATGACACGTGTCCCATCGCATGAGGAAGTGTCAGAGATGAGCAACACGCCCAAGATACCACATGGCTCGTATCCAACCTCGAGACACACGTCAACCCCGAGGAGAGGACCCCAAGTCCTTTCTTTCCTAACATCCGCGGCTATTGGACTCCGCTTCGACTCCTGCTGGACACAGCTCAACATCAGGATTTTCACAGTGCATAAGCAGTTATTGTAACACCCCGGATGATTAAACTTTAGTTTAATAATATAAATCTTGAGTTATTAAGTTGATTGAGTGTGTAATGAATTTCAATAATTTTGGGAATGTTAAATGGTATGTATGAATATACCTACACCATAGTTATTATGTAACTAGTATTTCAATGTGTAGATATACTAGTATTATACTTGAAATATATGTATTTACTAAGAAAATACAACCATGAAATTTTATATGTTATTTTTTTTAGTGGAGGGAGTAGGTATGCATGGGAGGAGAGATCAAGGCCTAGATCTTCTTGTTTTGGGGGATTGGACATATGGATGAAAGGGATGGCAAACTTGTAAAATTTTGAGGGTATGGATCATAAAAGAGTCAAGAAAGTATTCATTTCTTCATCCTCTTCCTAGAGAGGATTTCTCCATCGAAAAAGAAACCCTAGAAACCCAAGATCCAACCTCCTCTCTATTCCTCACTCTCTCTATTCTTCTCCCTTTCTTTTTCTTCTCTTCTCCCCCTCCCTCTCTCCCCTTAGATCCAGACACGCGCGCGCGTGCAAGCTAAGCGGCGGCGGGCCAATCGGCGACCGGCCAGGGCGGCCGGAGGTCGGAGTTCGTAGTTGGTGAGTGGGTTTCCTCCTTCTTTTCTCATTTCTCAAATTTTCATCTTTTGAAATCCCTATATCTTGATCTCTTGATTTGAGAGGAATTTTTTCTTGAGCTATTCATGCAAATTTTCCTTGAAATTTCTTGACTTATTAAAGTATGTAGTGGTCTAAGTTTGATTTTGAGATTAATGAGTTAATCCAATTGCATATAATTAATGGATGTATATGTTGTATTGTAGGGCATATCATGTGGTGAGGGAGTACATAAATTTTCAAATTTGAGTTTAGATCTTAAACCTTGAAATTATAAATCTCAATCTTGCTTTAAGGGTGATGAAACTTTCATTTGGGTGGTAGGTGAGATTAATTCTTGAGCAATGTTGTCCCTTCTTAAATTGAATCAAATCCTTAAAAGACTTATAGGTGAGATCAAGTTTATAAACCCCTCCTAATCATTGATGGAGATTGAGATTCTTGAAGCTTCTCACTCTTGTAATGGTTGAGCCTCTTGCCATTCTCTCTTAATAACTATTAAACCAAATCAAAATCTGATTTTTGTAATGTTAGTGAGATAAAAAGAAAATTTTTGATATGGGTTAAACTATGGAGTTGGAGATGGTTTAAAGAGAGGATAATGGTAAATTAAATGGCATTAGAATTATGAATGTTCTTATGAAATTGCTCATGATCGAAATGCTAAATACTTAAGTTCATAACTTACTTATGATCCCATTTAGATGAAGAGGTTAGAGGTAAAGTTAAGAAATCCTTAATTCGAAACACTTTTGAAATAATAGCTTAAAGCTGTTAAAGTCTGTCCAGATCTGAAATCTAAAATTTAGGGTTTCTTTTGTAAGGATATTTAAAATGAAATAGGTCATGTAATATACCGTTGGAAAGAAAATCGAGTCTACTTTCCAACGGCTCTTGCGGTGTTCAAATCAAAGGTCTGTGCTGAGAATTATCTCTGAAACATGACAAACTAGTCGAAGGTACCGAGTTGCAGAATTTTAAATGACTAGAAGATTTTCTGTTTATCATGGCTGTTCATGCGAATTAAGTTAGTCATGTAATATATCGTTGAAAGATCAGTAAGTCTAATTTCTAATGGAAGTCTCTATGTCTTATTCTTGTATCAAAATTTGAGTTACAATAAAAACACCTTCGATTGTTAGGGAGGTCAGATCTGATGAATCTATATTTAGGTGGGATCTATGTGAAATTTATTGGAATTTTATATATAGGCATGTTGTACTGAGCCTAGAACTAAACATATTTCTTCCAGTAGCATATGTTATGAACGCGGGTATATCATAACTAATTATTGAAGTATTGACCCTTTATAATAATGTCTCATCAATCGGTGTTACATATACACTCGGTGTGTTGGCAATTGTCCTCAAACTCAAATTTGTTTTAGCCTTACTGAAAATAGGGAATTATTGTGTTATGGACTCCAAAAGACATATTTCACCCTAACACATAATCCCTTCTGTGGTCTAGTAAACGGGACTATGAATAGAATATTTTCTGACATATAGTCAGTGAAAATTTCTGAAACGCCGAAAGTTACTGGTGAAGAGGATAGTCCTATCAGTTTTAACTAACTGATAATTAGACAGGTTAACAGTCAACACTAAATTATGCTGACGGTAGACTGATAGATGAGTGAACATGAAATTTATGATGAAAAGTGAATACTATGTAACTAATAAGATATGCATGAACATTAGTTGAAAAGAAAGATTTTCTTAGTGTGATATCAAAATTTGGGAAATCAAAATAATAGGATCGGTAGTATCAAGACCGGTATTGGCGGGAATCCAAACAGTTCTAACTCAATTCATGAATAAGTGAGAATAGTTGTTATAGATATATATAATCTTGGTTGAGGCCATACTAGTTACATCGTGTCAAAGGAATTTAAGTAATAACGGATTGTTAGGCCTTATTAAATGGTACGTTAAATCAAGAAAGTTGTATTTCAATTAACAAGCATGTATGAGACTTTCTCTTCTCCTTATTATCTCAACTTATCCATCCGTCTAAGCAGAATCTTTGAGCAAGTAATACTTTTGCATACAGATAGTGTATGTCCCATAATGTAACCAAACTTAAGACATACTTGAAATGATTACTTTCAATCATATGTATTACATCTTATTAATTCTTATTAAGTCACCTTTCTTTTATTGAGTATAATGTCTTACAATACGTCATGGGTTAAACAGTAATTGTGACATTTCAAATTATTCTGGTTAAAGGGGATGAACTGATTATCTAAGATGATGACCAAATTAAGTGGGTGTAATAATGGATGTTTAGAAATCCCGTAAAAGAAAATTTTGAAAGTGGAAAATATGGGTATTCGACATATATACATATGTTCATATCTATGGTTGTTATGTATATGTAAAGCCTTGTGAACATGATCATTCTTCTATTCAAAATCTATTTAGAGTATCGCATAGAAAGTACCCATATTATATATACACATATACAATGTTATAAGGAAAAAGGGATAGTTTCACCACCTTATGGTTAAAAGAGTGTCTATTGCGGTAAATTGGTACTTACACTAAACATGGATAGTCTTGAGAGTATTAGACACTGAACCAATATTTAATTCATATTCACCATGAAAGGGATAGTAAGGCAGGCTTAGAATTAAACACGTCTTTTATAATAAGTGTTGCATTTAATATAGAATTTTAGAATATGGTGTATAAGGGCATTGACGTGTACATTACTGAATAAAAATCATTATGATTAATATGAAATGATGGGTGTATATTACTTGAATTATGTACATAATATACATGAGTGACATGTTTTGATTAAGCAATTTGTGTGAATATTCCTATAAGAATACAATCTAACAGGTAAACTCTAATTGGGAGTATTATTACTTTCATATATGAAATGATGTGCATGATATACGAATCTTATGGAATTAGATGCGCTGATATTGTGCGTGTATATGTGTGTGTGTGTGTGTGTGTGTGTGTGTGTGTGTGTGTGTGTATATATATATATATATATATATATATATATATATATATAGGGAGCCGATCCTCTAAGAACGGTTCTCACGGATTTCTGTGAGAACTTTCACGTGGGTCGTCGAATCTGATAGATCAAATCAAATAAAACTAGATCTCTATCAGATCCGATGGCCCACGTGAAAGTTCTCACATGAATTCGTGAGAACCGTTCTTAGGGGATCAACTCACTATATATATATATATATATATATATATATATATATATATATATATATATATATATATATATATATATATATATATATATATATATATATATATATATATATATATATATATATATATATATATATATATATAGTGTTACGGAGGAAAGGACCCGTATTGTACGGGCGAAGTGTGAAAACGGTACTATATACATATATCTGAAGGAAGGGACCGGTATGACACTGGAGGAGGGGGAAGACGGCGTATATATCATATATTGGGAGGAAGGGACCCGCATTGCACGGGCGGAGTGCGAAGACGGTGCTATGATATATATATATATTTGCATCTTGACAAATGATCGAGAATGAATGGCTATGTGTGATATATATGTGTGTGTGACACTAGGAGTATGTTGGATGTGTTATCGTATATGATAATGAAAACATCAGAATACAGATTTAACTGATTGAAATGAAATATTGTATATTGTGTGAAAGTGTACAGGTTTATCCATGTATTACTTGAAGTGTGATGCGACATTGTATTATGAGAAGTATGATATGATTATATGTCATATAAGTATGGCTTGTGATGTATGCGTTATCTGAATGCATAAAATAGGTTTATGGCATAACTACAGTGGTTGGCGTATTATACCGTGGAATACAAGACACGTGAGTAACACACACTATGTACACATAAGACGAGTTTAAATAACTAAACAAAAATTTATTTTATATAACTCAGAAATCTTATCACACGGAAAGATGAAAATCCAAGAAAGGAATTGAGAAGTATGATCATAAGAGTCTGATCGTCCCCAGAAATTTTAGAAACCAGGGTCTTGATTATTAAACCATGGGATGCCTCTGATTCTTTGTCTTCTTACTGTTTTAGATTTCTTTTAGTACTTGAATATTCATACTTCTCATTGATATATTATCATTTCCTGATTTATTCCTACTCTACTCACTGAGCTATCGAGCTCACTCCCCCACAGACTGGTATATTGCAGGTTACTTTGAGGCAGGGGTCGGGTTTATACTGCGCGGGGTTCGTTCTGAATCGATCCAATTTTTGTACTTCTGGAACAATCGTGCTTGTTGATGATACATGTTGGTTATGGGATAGATAATTAATCTTGTGTGTGTGTGTGTGTGTGTGTGTGTGTGTGTGTGTATATGTATATATATATATGTATGTATGTATGTATGTAGAGAACTGTTGTAGCAGTTTCATTTCAAGTTGACATTTGAGATATCTTTTATTGGGTTGTGATATCAAGAAGTGTATTATCAATATGATGATCATGACAAGTTGAAAATTTATCATTTCTGAATTACTATGGATGTCGATAGGGGTACTCTTGAGCTTCTGTTATTATGTTTTTCCATAAGTAGGCGATGTCAAGCCGAAACATCTTCATGATTGCCTGGAGGACTTTTGAGTTCAGTTATATGATTGGATTGAGAATAAATAGGCTGATATTAGTCGAAAATATTATATTTGTATTGGATATCATATCCGACCAGTAATTACAAGGGAGGTGCTGCTGAAATTTTAAGAAATTGGAAATGATTTTAATAATCGGTCGGTTTAAATGAATGTTATATAAATTGAGGATTTTAGAATGCTGGGACCGTTACAATTATGATGCCACGATATCCCCACATTTTAAATACTCTCCTATTTCAACGGGGACAATTTTAGATATTAGCAGATATCTCGGCATGCCAATTCCAATGATCGTGCACAATCATCAGAGCGGCTATGAAAGGATCTCAACATGCAAATCGTGCAGATCTGAACAATATGCAATATCAGCCACAGAATATTATAGGTCGTGTTTGGTTGCAAGAAAGTGGACGGAAGAAAGGAAATGGGGAAGTATAATTGCTCACTTCTCTATCTATCCAAACACCGGAAAAGGAAAATAAGAAAACCCCTTTTCCTTCTCTCTTTTCTCTTTTATACAATCATTTTCTCACTTCCAGAGTGTTACAGTTAATTTTGTGGTCATGTAAATCTCATTTGTAATAAGTTGTAGCATAAAACAGTTAATTTTTTAATCATGTAAATCTCACTTGCATTCTAATTACAGTATATTTTTTATTTTCTTAATTAATTTTTATTTTAAAATTATTTTGTGATTAACTTTGTGGTCAACTTTTCCACTTCCACTTCTATGTTACCTTCCAAACACTGAAAAAGACATAATATTTTTCAAACCACACTTCTCAACAACATCTAAACACGAGAAAACTTACTAACCAAGTACCAAGTTTCAAAGGGAACTATTACCATTTCCTCACTTTCTTACTTCCTCACTTCCACCCTTAACCAAACAGGCCCATACCTTCAGAGATCCATGAAAAAGGGAGACGGGAGAAATTGTATACAGAAAAAAGACTTTACTGAGTTTACTGTAATCTCCAGAAATACAGTGAATTCTTTCTCTCCCTTCTCGTGGTTTTTCCAATTTGAGCCTCCACGTAAATTTTTTTGTCTTCGCCTATTCACCCTGTTTGAAATCTGAAATCTATTCCAACATAGTTAGATCCCCAATTCATTTGTGGTGCGAGGTTGATCGCTAAACACAAACAAACGTATCATGAAACAAGATGAGAATTTGTAGCTATTTGTAAGCTTTAATCTCGTTATTATACAAAAAAATAATAATAATAATAACTTAGTTTACACAATGATCACGGGCACTTGGATGTATCTGGCTAATTAATTATATTTGCTAATTCTTCAATCACTCACTTTGACAGTCACATGATGCAATTACTGTGACGAGGGACCATTGTTGTCGGTTTGTAGCTTGAAAAGTTTGAGGAATGTGGCTATCTTCATTGTGATTGAGAGTCCAGGCCTTTTCAGCGTGGCCGTGTTGGTGATAAAAGGAATGGAAGCATACGGCCATTAATGTGAGAAAGAGGGCAAGATGGGTGGTTGGGGTAGCGGCTGCAACAACATTCACAAAGACAATAACAGCAGATGGAGACAATTTTATTTTGATCATGAGGACTAAGCTAGATGTCATGGCCGGTTCTCAAACTTAAGGGGCTGTTTATGAAAACTGGACACACAGTCTTGTTTTTATGTACTTATGAAAAAAAAAAATATATCAATAAATATCAATTTGAATCTCTAAATGCGTTTTGGTGTTTTATGCTCTATCTTTGACATAAAATCCAACTAAGTAATTAAATTCTCTTCCTTAATTCCCAGCTAATAATCATTTAATTGGCTTCATAAATCTTCAAAGTGTCCCCAACCCTCTTTCATTTCTTTCTCTTCATCTCTCCCGTATGCATGTAGCCTTCTCTTTTAATTGCAAGTGGACCCCATAAGCTTACTAAACTCTCCTTGAATGTTAGGATTATGATGTGAATACGTCGTAAAGGTTGATTAATGTCAGATTTGACGATTTCCTTTTCTGAATCTGCTTTGAGTGCGAGTTAGATTCAAGTTTCTTTTATTCTGATTGAAGGTGTTTTGAGTCCGAATTGTATTCAAGTTTCCTTTTATTCTGATTGAAGGAGTTTGTTTAGGACTAGGAAAGTTCTATGATCTATAAAAAAACTCCTTAGGGGTGGCCTTATGTATTCTAAGAGAATCCTATGAATTTGTAATTCCTAAGGATGTAGGTGAGAAATTCGTGAGAGAAGCTTAGTTATAAGGGTTCGTTGTTCTTGGCGGCCATCAAAGGCTTGTAACTTCTCAGCGTGAGGTGTAAGTAATTCTTATGTACTCCCTTAAAGTTTTAATAAAGTTTCCCCCTTCTCATGTGGACGTATACACGATCCATTTGATCGGTGGAACCACGTTATATTGTGTGTTGGCTTTCTATTTACTTTGAAATATCTTCTTCTCTTCTCCAAGTTACTTTAGTAGATCTTGTGGTTCATATCCGCTGCGCCCCCCAGCCAATCCGGTCGTGGGGACGTACTCTCATGAAATCACAACAATTGGTATTAGAGCATATAGAGTGTTTCCCAACATTGAGTTCTCTTCTCTTAATTACACGTGGACTCCTCCACGCGAAATAATATCATGCATGCACTACTGCCTCTTCTTCTTCATGGACCTCACCACCCGCCGTCTCTTCTTCTTCCTCCTAGCACCTGATCGTTCTCTTTAAACTCTCACGAAACCCAATCACAACGACTTTTCATCTCACCGGTCAACCCGCCCACGAGCACGCCATTGCGGGTCCCCTAAACTTTGGAAACCTGTGCGGTCGCACCGTTTGAACCGGCACAGAATTGAGCCTGCTGGATATATTAGTGTAGGCCATTATTTTTCACAACATTAATTTTTGTATAAACTAAATGAATTGACGACGACTGTATGCGCTGATCTCTAACAGTTGCTGCAGTGACATTGGCCATTAAGCTAAAAGAAATTAGTAAATTAATATAAATGACTTATATCAACCCAAGAGGTTAAACATATTTTGTTCCATTATTCTTAAAGACAACAAAACGTGCATATTTTACACCTACATCAGCAACAAGGACCTCTGGAGAATCTATTTAGGCTTTCTGGTTATCCTAAAAACTTGTCACTAGTCAAATGGGATCTCCAAATAATGACTTGTATCAGTAGAACAAATTGTCCGTGATTGTAAATTTTCAACATATTATATATTATTTTTATTTTTTTATTTATATAAAGAGAATGACATTGTCTCAAACTCGAAAACCCCATCCAATAACATTTTTTACATATGATGTGTTTGGTTCGAAGGAAGTGGTTAGAAGTAAGGAAATGAGAAAGTATAATTCTTCAGTTTCTTATCTATCCAAATATCAGAAAAGGAAAATAAGAAAACCCTTTTTCCTTCTCTCTTTTACACAACCATTTCCTCACTTTCAGAATGTTACGGTTAATTTTGTGGTCATGTAAATTTTATTTGTAATAAATTGTAGCGCAAAATAGTTAATTTTTTGATCATGTAATTTTCACTTGAATTCTAATTACAGTCGATTTTTTATTTTTCTTAATTAATTTTTATTTTAATATTATTTTGCGATCAACTTTGTGGTCAAATTTTCCACTTCCACTTTCACATTACCATCCAAATACTGAAAAAGACATAATATTTTTCAAACCATACTTCCCAATAATATCCAAATAGTGAAAAACTTACTAACCAATTCCCAAGTTTCAAAGGAAACTATTACCACTTCCTCACTTCCTTACTTCCTCACTTCCTCACTTCCACCCTTAACCAAACAGGTCCATAATTGCACTATTGGGAACTTGAAACTCGGCCCCGTATTTGATCTACTGCGGATGCAGATTGAGATGCATTCAATTCAACATAAGATACATACTCAAGCGACAAGGTTTATTTTTTTAAATATAATCATGTTGCTATGAACACTAAGAAATATAACAGTGACAGAGAATTTCTCGAGGGAGATAATAGAATGAGAATCTTATTGATTTTAGAAGTACATAAAAATGAATCAGAAACGGTTTATTAATAGTGAAATTCTGAGGTACTGTGCAGTCACTATTTGCATACTGATATATCACTTACACCATCACATAGTAAATTTACTGTGCATGATTGGTGGGCGGCTACCATATTAAACTTTTCATAACACATAACACATGCATCTCTGATCCTGATCTGTTGGCACTTTAAAGGGGCAAAAAACTAAACAAAAATGTAGCCCTTTGTGACATTAACCAGAACATTAGCCATGGATGATTAAAAAGGTTTAGATAAATCTCTTGAAGCTATCTCAAGTTTCTCTTGCATGTTAAATTTGTGGCTTTATTATCATAGGCTACATGACTTTATTGTCATAGAGACTACAGGCTTCTAAAAAGTGCATGCAGATTCATTATTTTACATCTTTTCGGCTTTCGACTCATTTTGAGTCAAAACGGAAAGCAATCTGAACAAGAAAGCTGTTTGTTTTTTCATGAAAAAATCGATGATGCAAGTCCAAGTTCAATTTTCTCTGTTGTTTTTTTTGCCGAACAGGCGCACAGTGGAGTTAAAAAGAAGACCTTCGCACGTGCTCTATTGTCTCCTTCCTCTTTTCTCTTTCTTTCCTTTCTTTAATTTTAATTTAAAATTTAATCAAATTCCTCTGTGGAAACAGAGAAGACAGTCTCTTTTAAAAAGAAAAAGAAAAAAGAGAACCAAAAAAAAAAAAAAAAATCCAAATCTCTGTCTCACTCACGACCTTCTTCCTGTCCCATAGTAAATTCCAGTCCTACCCATAATCACTTCCCCAATCGCCGTCATCTACAAAATCACATGAGGGCAAAACCGTCAAAAAAAACATAAGCCCACTCTAAATCCCACTCCCCTGTCTCTTTTCTTCAACCTCTGAACACAAAATCCTGCAACAAAAATGGCGGCCGCACCCACTTGCGCCCCATTCTCTCTCTCAACGCCAACAGGAAAAAAGTCCTCGTTTTATCGAAGCAATCGAGAAATGTGCTTCAATTTGGGGCTTTCGAGAACCCTAGACGTCACGAGAACTTCCTTGATGTCGACGACGAAGCAGAGCAGAACCCTCGAGGTCCACGCTAGCAGCAGCATAGAGAATCAGAGCAGCGCCGAGTCTTCGTCCGTCTCGCTGGAACCGGCGCCTCCGATGCCTAGGAATCCGTAAGCCATTGCATTTGTTGGTCTCATAAAAATTACATCTTTTTCTCATTTTGTTTTAGTATGTAGGATATATGAATGGTGAATTGTACTATCTTAAAGCTTGCTTCTTTGGAATCTGGAATGTTATGTTTTAATATGAAAATGCCATAATTCCAACTGTTAATAGCATTAGTGTCAATAATAGCTACAACGATGAGCATGATTATAGGACTGTAATTTACTAAAAGTTATTGATATTACAGTTAAGAGCTTCCTTTGGATTTCTTATTTTGAGTTTCAAGTTTCACCTCACGCTGCCTCTTTAAAACGATCATTTTGACTTCATCCTAGTTGCTGCTGTTAGAGCTTGAAAGGATACTTTTACAAAGATTGAAATTTTAGGTGTTAGGTTTGGGAATATGTCCTATTTGGGTCTTTGACTTTATCTTTACTTTCGAGTTGAATGCCCTTCTCTGTAGAAAATAGCAATTTAAACAGCTGTTTTTTTCAGTCTTGGAGAAATTTGGAGGACGACACCTATTTATATCACTGGCCTACTTATGAGGTCCATTTGTGAACTTGAGCGGTTTAAGTGTCATCTTGGCTTATACTGTGGCTGTGATCTCAATTCTTGAGCCACTTCGTGCCAAATGATATTAATACTTATGCTGCTCCTTCTATTCTGTGCTGTCCTTTTCCTCTATTGGTAGAAAAATCACACATGATATTATCCAGTTCCTTTTAGTTATCAGACTCTTTGTGTATCTTATGCATTTTGGATTGACAGGGGATGGACTTCCTTTAAGAAGAACGAGGTGTTTATTTGAACTACAGTACAATGTCTATTTGTTTAACATGCTAATTTTTTCATTCTTTAATGAATTATTAGTACACAGATTATGTATCATATAGGTGTCCATGGGCCATGTGCTCACACATTGTCATAATATCTATCTCATAGGACACGTCAACATGAATCTTTTATAACCACATTGATATACCTTTTTGCCCCAGTAACAGTTACCTTGGAGGCCTATTTTTAAGACAAAGAACGTACAAGTATACAGGAGCAATATTCAATTACTAGGATATCTAGGTGAAATACTTTTATATACACTCTTCTAGTGTTACCATTGTATGCTCTTATATACACTCTTCAAGGATAACCTTTCCACTCTAGATTCTTGGGGTTTCAGTACTTATCTTGTCCCCACTGTTGTTCAGTTGGACAAAATTTGTTATCCGCTTTTGTACTTTATGGATTGACTTGTTCCATTGATTCTCCACATAACTACATTTTATTCTGTTGGTCATTAATTTCTCATAATTTAACATATTTTACAAGTGCAGCGTAAAACGCCATACAATTTCAGTGTTTGTTGGAAATGAAAGTGGAATGATCAATAGAATTGCTGGGGTATTTGCCAGAAGGGGATACAATATTGAGTCACTTGCAGTTGGTTTGAATGAGGACAAGGCATTGTTCACAATAGTTGTTTCTGGGACTGAAAAAGTATTGCAACAGGTTGTGGAACAGCTACATAAGCTTGTTAATGTTTTGAAGGTAATTGTCTACACATTTGGTAAACATTGTATGTTTGTTTGACTTAGATTTTAGGGACCAATTTCATAATTTTTCTAGCACAAGTCATTAAGCTGTCTCTATTGGCAAATAATTTAAAATAGTTGTAGTGGACTAATTTTCTTTCTATCATTCTCTCTTTCTGGATAAAGTTGACTTTCTATTCTAATTTTTGCATAATGAGTTTTTGTTGTCATACCTTACTGCTGAAAAGAATTCTCTTATGCTATAGTTAACCTTAACCATCATGAAAAGACAGGATGGTTGATGAGTTTATTTGAGCTATTTGCTGCTGCTCCCTTTTCTATCTAGTGGCTTTCCATTACTCATTATTATGCTTATTCCATAAGTTCCATCTTTTGCAATACCTGTATGTTTTTGATGTAATACAGGATCGCAATCACCTTCGAATACAAATAAAAAGGAAAAAATTAGAGTTTTACAATAAATAAAATAAAAAAACATTAGGGTTGGAGAAAGAACCAAATAACTTTGGGTTTCGCGCCCCTTACGCGGGCTTCACACCCCTTACACCACGAGCTTCACACCCAATCTCAAGAACCCAAGAGCTCTGAAATTTTAACTGAAAAAGTTTTAATTATTCATTGTCTGCTTATCATTGAGTTGAGCCTTTTTATATAGGCTCTTACAAAGTGAACTTCACCATCACAACTGATGTGGGACTAAGTTTTATAATAAAAAAAAAGGCTAAACTCAAAAATAGACTAAGGCATAAAAAGATAACTAGTACTGGTGTGGTGTCTCCATCATTTCCCCCGGGGTGGAGAGAGTCGACCCTGTCGAGTGAGGACACCTCTCATGAAGCATCTCAATCAGGTCATGGTGGTGGCCGTGACAGTGATACTAATGCATCACATCGAGACTAAGGTGGTGGAGGTGGAACTGGTCTCCGTGTCAGATTGATAAAGGATGACAGCTTGATCAAGACACCAATAGCAGACTGAGGCACGTCATCCATGATGAAAACTGAACAGATTGCACTTTGCATCATAAGTGCTTTGATCACTTGTGAGCCTAACTCTTGTAGATATATCTGCAATGGGTCGTATACATCAGGCGATCTCAAAAAAATGATACACTCATAGCTGCCAATGGTGGTACTAGCTTCAAAGTAGGCTTCGCTGGAAGATCTATAAGGGTCTCAACAGGGAGACCTTCAACTTCCATAGGTGCTGTGGGGAAACCTCTTCTTGTTGTGACATCGACCAACAATAACTTCTGGTCGTGGCTCTGACTTATCATAAACTTCTGGCTTTGGCTCTAAAATATCATCAATTTCTGGCTCTGATTCTAGACTGTCAACAGCCTTTATCGTCTTACTTTCTAGCATCAACCATGCCAGCGAGAATCTCTTTACATTCAGCAACTAAATCGCTGAATTGTGGCCTCTCGAGGTGTGGAGCAAACCGAGCATGAAAAAGTTCTTGTAGGATAAGCCAATCTCGATAGTCCATATGATTGTCTTCCCACTACCAATAAGCTTCTCCAGCTAACTTTATTTGGGCGTAATGACACTTCTGCACAGGTGTCAAGGAGAAATACCTGAAGAAATTCTTAAGATAGTTTTCCCACCTTTCATACCCATCTTGATCATAAAAACCCCAAAAATACGAGAGAGCTGCATACATGTCTCTTTCAATCTCTTTTTCATCCCCATCAGTATAAATGTACTTACCACAAAAGTAAAATCTCATGAATAAAATTCAGTGCATAAAAATCAGAGTTTACCTAATAAATCGGTAGCTCAAATTGGACTCAAATTAGGCTGAAGATATGCCAAAACACTGATTCTCTGCTGCTGAGACAGTACTGGTGCCAAATACGAGCTCGTGGAAGTAAGATCTGCTGCTCAAGTGCCATGAAATCTTTGTAATGACTCCGGGGCTCAGTCACGAACCCAACGCTTCGAACAGAGCTCAAAACGGACTCCGAACGAGCAAGAAACAGACTTCGGACTGGTTGGGTGAGAGATGGGCGGAAACTGTTCACTGTGAACAATAACCGGATGAACAGTAATCACTGTTCACGGTGAACAGTAAATTTTTTTAAAAAATCCTCTCTTTTTCTGTTTTTTTCTCTTTTTTCTGTTTTTCTGGTTTTTTCTAATTTTTTTCTGTTTTTCTATTTTTTTCTGTTTTCTTTTTGCAAAGTAGATCTAGATTTAGATTTAGATTTAACAGTGATTTGAAAAAAAAGATAATATTTGAAGGGAATTGAAAACCAGGGCTCTGATACCAAATTGATATAATACAAGATAGCAATCACCTTCGAATACAAATAGAAAGGGAAAAAATTAGAGTTTTACAAGAAATAAAATAAAAAAGATTAGGGTTAGAGAAAGAATCAGATAATTTTGGCCTTCGCACCTCTTATGCGAGCTTCACACCCCTTACGTCACGGGCTTCACACCCAATCTTAAGAATCTAAGAGCTCTGAAATTTTAGCTGGAAAAGTTTTAATTATTCATTGTCTGCTTATTCATTGAGTTGAGCTTCTTTATATAGGCTCTTATAAAGTGAATTTCCCCATCACAACCGATGTGGGACTAAGTTTTATAATAAAAGAACAGGCTAAACTCAAAAATAGATTAAGACATAAAAAGATAACTAGTACTGGTGTGATGTCCCCATCAGTTTTTCTTTGCCTAGACTTGCTAGTTGTTTCTTGTACTTCACCCTAACAAATCTTATTAAATGATACTTCTGTTTGAGGAGTTGCAGAGGTACTTGTGGTTAATGTTATTATGGAGCCATTATCTTCTACTCTCTTTAGAGTCTTACATCAATTTTAACGCGTTATTCAGGTCTTCCAGTTCATTGATTTAGCATTTGTATCTAGATTATTTAGTGATTATCCCCCTCTGCGTGGCTGCAATATTAGAGGTAGAAAATGATCAATTGGTGGTGAACAGGATTAATTTACATTTCTACTTGGGAGGCTTCTACCTTTTCTTATCTATTTATATCACAACAGGTACAAATGCCTTTAAAAGTTTTGTTTTTTTCCATCAGACCAGCTCTAATATCTACTCCAAGAGCTAGGAACTTCTGAATTTTGATTTGTAAGTCCGTTGTCATGATGCCACGATAAACTATCATACATGTATCTGTTAGTGAACAATTCATGATGTCTTCAAACTCCCTAGTGCTCACCTGCATAAAACAGTTTCTGAACTCCAGGAGCCATTCAGAACAGCTCATTTGGTAGGAACACACACCAAGATCATGTCTTGATATTACAGTTAATAAATTGGGAGGGTGACTTATTCTCATATTTTTGACCCATTTGACATTTAATTATTTTGGTGGGAGAATCCTGTTCAATCTGAACAAAACTCTTCTATCCTTGAGGCATCTGTAATATTGTAATAGAAGATATGTATCAGTTATCTCAAGTTTCTTCTTCTTCTTCTTCTTTTATGTATCTAAATTTAATGGCTGTAGGAAAATAACCATTTCAGCTATACATGAATAACATTATCTTGTGGATGTCACCATTGGAGTGCTGGTGAAATTTCTCTGCCTGCAGGAAGGACCTTTGGGATAGAATCTTGTTCACCTTTATGTGCCTAAAAGACACTCCATTTCACATACTAAAAGTCTGTGTTGCATGGTGATCTTGCTTTTTGTTTCTCTAATTGATGCATTGTTTGGCTCTTATATACTTGCTAGGTTGAAGATTTATCAAGGGAGCCACAAGTGGAACGGGAGCTGATGCTTATAAAACTCAATGTTGATCCAGTCAGGCGCCAAGAGGTACTTTTGGAGTTAGTTTTGTTCCATTTTTCATCCTTAGTCCTCTAACTTAACCTTGTATAAGCTGAAAAGCTTGCATTCTTAAATTCAGACGAGTGGTTTTGCTGAAACAACTTGTCTTTTTTTTTTTTTCCTTGTCCGAGAAGACAAGCGGTTTTGCTGAGAACATTCACACTTTTTTTGTTGTTTTATTGAGAACATTCATAGTTTTTTGTACAACAACATTATGGCATTATAGTATAATATAAGTAATTAGATGTGGTATTATATAAATAATGCTCTTTGAAAATGATTCTAAGCTTGTAACTTTACAATATGTAAAACAAAGAAGTTCAATGGTATATTAATCTTTAATCAATTTCTGATACTGAATAGATTTTCTAATATTTTTGTATAAGTTTGTTAATGTGAAAGTATATGCATATGATAATTTATACTTGTATGTTGCCTATACAACTCTGTGTTTCAGTGAGACTAATGTGGACATATGATGATGTGGTATTATATAAATAATGGTCTTTCGAAAATGATTTTAAGCTTGTGACCTTACAATATGTAAAACAAAGAAGTTCAATGGTATATTAATCTTTAATCAATTTCTGATACTGAATAGATTTTCTAATAATTTTGTATGAGTTTGTTAATGTGAAAGTATATGCATATGACAATTTATACTGCATGTTGCCCACACAACTGTGTGTTTCAGTGAGACTAATGTGGACATATGATGCTGTTATCTAACGGCCATTTTGCTTGTCTACTAAAATGTATTGTGGAACATATTCCTTTAGGGGTAAATTTTATCAACATTGTAACAATTTGATTGTCTTCAGGAATTGTGCATGAGTCTAACATGATTACTAACAGGTGTGATCCTATTTCACTCACTATAATAGTGACAATTCCAACAAAATATTCAGATCCCTGATTTCTTGAATCTGGAAGCTTAATAATTATCCATCACCCCCAAAGTTATGATTAAACTTTAGCAGTTGAATCTATGCAAGAATACAAGGCGTCTCATGCATTTTATGGTCGGCTGGTTGCTTTTGAGTTAGTTTAGGGAGGTGTATTTGTTTTTATGTTCTTTTATTAATTGTACTTGTACATTATACTGAGGTGCTTAAAGGTTTTATCTACTGGATGATTTTTTGAGCCAAGCTCCTACTCCATGCAAAGGGAGTTATGAAGGATGTTGAACATTGGTGGAAATGATACATCACTACTGAAAAAGTGATCCCTGTGTGTCGAAGCTTTGTGCTTCATTGTTTCAGCTCCTTACCTCTGACCTGCATGTTTTCTTCAACATGAACTAAAAGAAATGACGAGGATATACCATTATCTGAATGAAGATTTGTTTATGGTTATGTAGTTTCTTTGTTGTTATAAAAATTTAGAGGAAAACAATGGCATGGCCAGCACTGGGCAGTGGTTCATTCGCTTGTCTTCATATCTGAGAGAGCTATTCCATTGGAGTATTTAAGTGGATTTGTTTCTTTCTATTCTTCAACTTGTGAAGCTACAGCGAACTCCTCTTTACTGCGGAATCTCTTCTCACTATTCTTGTGACGTTTCCACTTAATAAATTATAAGTGCCCGTTGAATCCTCCAGCCAAAATAAGCTGGTTATGAAACCAGATGCTTGAATGAAATCGTTTAGAAGTTATACCTTGATAAATATAGCCTTTTTTAACTTCCCAACTTTTCCTTAGAGCTCCTTCAACTTTGATCCTTGCATGATCTGTAAAATCTTTTTCTATTAGTTGGAGTGCACTACATAATACAAGCAACACCCTTTGAATCCATGATGCTGAAGATAGGGTTTTTCTTAAGCAGAAGAGGATTAATTGTTGCACATAAAGCAGATCGAGGATCATCCATAAGATATTCCACTACAAAGTTCCTACAATCCTTAATTTAAGTGCTAACCCTAAAGGATCATTCCATATATATATATATATATATACATATATATATATACATATATATATATATACATATATATATATATATATATATATATATACATATACACATATATATATATACACATATATATATATATATACATATATATATATATATATATATATATATATATATATATATATATATATATATATATAGAGAGAGAGAGAGAGAGAGAGAGAGAGAGAGACTTGTGTCATTCTGGAAGGATTCGAGCCCGAATCCTTCCCACTCAAATACAACTCTATGACATGCGAATACAAGATTCATTCCGTTAAAGTTGATGTACATTATTTCAAGTAACTAAAAATAAAAAATCATGTATTTTGAATACTTTTTGCTCATCCATCAAGTAGGCGCAAAATGGACTGCCGAAAATAACATATTGCTTAAATCTACGTCATTAGACATACAAATTCTTGATCCAACCATTTCTTGATCCGACCATTTCATCATTATCTAAACACTTAAAATTTCTCACGCACCAAATTTTGTTAGATTTCAAATATTCTACACCATTAAACTAACTATTTCGGCCGTCCATTTTGCGCCTACTTGATGGATGGGAAAAAAGTATTCAAACATATGATTTTGATTTTTGATTTTTAGTTACTTAAAATAATGTAGATCAACTTCAACGGAATGGAACTTGCATTCGTATGTCGTAGGGTTGTATTTGAGTGGGAAGGATTCAGCCTCGAATCCTTAGTCTATATATATATATATATATATATATATATATATATATATATATATATATATATATATATATATATATATATATATATAGGGGTATCTGTACCTCAGCCTGCGGGCTGAGAGAGTTTCTCAGCCTGCGGGACGTGGCTGAATATAGGCCACACATCGGTCGCAGAGTGTGGGCGCCACAAAAATCAAAAAATCCCGCCTAAACAATCGTGAATCAAAATGACAAAATACCCCTTTTAAATGACGACTGCGACTTCTAGCATTCAAAAGTAAAAAAATATTCACCTTTATATAATGCTTGTTACTAGTATATTATCTCATACCTAAAAACTATATTTTTACTCAATCATCCGTAGTTCCCCCACCGATCCTACTACGGATGCAATTTATGGTCGCAGTTAATCATTTATCAGTTCCCAATGCGACTTTGGTCGCAATAATTACTGTTTTGGAGTTCAAAGTAATTTAAAGTTATAGTGTATTAACTTTTAAACTGTTTTGGATAACTGAACAGTCACCTAGGAAGTATACAATTTTTGGGAAAAGATAGAAAATATATTTGAGAGATATTCACGTGGTCAAAGAGCTTAAACCTTTTGAAATTCCGGGATTAAAAGTATATAAAGGGTCATGAGCAAAGGATTAAAACATACTAAGTTATTTTTGCTCAAACTAGTTACTCTTAACTGTTCTGAAAATAAGTTCAAAAAATGTCTTCACCATCACCACCGTCTTCACCGGAAAGAAGCCAATACATTCAAACAATGTCTTCACCATCACCACCGTCTACCTTGGTCGCAGTTGGTGGTCTTTAATCTTAATCAACAACATCACTGCGACCTTGGTCGCAGTTGGTCTTTATAAATAATCAACAACAACACTGCGACCTTGGTCGCAGTTGCTGATCTTTACTCTTAATCAACAACATAACTGCGACCTTGGTCGCAGTTGGTGGTATTTATAAATAATCAACAACAACACTGCGACTTTGGTCGCAGTTGATGGCCGCAGTCTTAAAAAAAAAATCTGCAACCTTGGTCACGGTTTTTGGTCGCAATGTCGACCGTGGTCGCAGTTGTTTCTGTTTGCACTGTAGTCTTATGTGACCTTGGTCGCAGTGTGGTCTCTGGTCCAAGTTGTTTTGTTTGCAATGCATGACTGCGACCAAAGGTCGTAGTTTATTAAAAAACAAATATGCTTTTTATTTATTTTCACGAATTTATCTCCAGGCATGTGAAAAATGATACAAAAACGATCTCTTATACAATAAGATTGAGTGTTACAATATAGCAGTAGAAAGAAAACTAAACATCAAAAAGAACCATTGTTGACTAAGAGCAGTGTTGTTATTGAGGTCTTTTTATTTATGTCCACGCATTTATCTCCAGGCATGTGAAAATGATACAAACGCTCTCTTATACAATAAGATTGAGTGTTACAATATAGCAGTACAAAGAAGACTAAACATCAAAACAACCAAGAAGACTAAACATCAAAAGAGCCCTTGTTGAATAAGAGCAGTGGTGTTATTGACGTCCCCGTGTATTAAAAAACTGTGGACGTCGAGGACCATGACTTCTTCCCTTGTGGACGAATATCGATCAAGTTCACCGGCCAAAATATTCTCCCAAAGGCCCAGCGAACTTGAAAAAGGACAATCAAGCTCTGGGTCTTCTTCGTGCATAGGGTCATCTTCATCCATGGAGGCAGGCCCCTGTTAGAGACTCTGAAGAAGGCTGAAATTCTCAGAGCAATTGCTCTCAAATGAACACAGTCTAATTATGGGCTGTTAAAGGGAGAGGGTGAGCCCTATTTATGGGCAGCCCATAATAACAGCTTCGGGAAACAGCGAATGGTGCGGGTTCATCAACGTAGACTTGACGTTAAAAAGATCTCATAAAATCTTTATGACAGGTCGCGTCTCACGGAGTGAGTCCAAGTCGCATCAGACAACAGACAACTTTTCATTGGTCGCAGTTAATAATTATATTACTTCACCTTATAAATTTTTAAAATGAAAGGTTGCGACATTGGTTGCAGTTGCTGGACGCAGACTTAATAAATACACTGCGACCTTGGTCGCAGTTTCTGTACTTTAGTCTTAATCAACAACAACACTGCTACCTTGGTCGCAGTTTCTGACCGTAGTCTTAATAAAATAAACTGCGATCTTGATCGCAGTTGTTGCTGTTTAGTCTTAATAAAATACACAGCGACCTTGGTCGCAGTTGCTGGTCTTTACTCTTAATCAACAACATCACTGCGACCTTGGTCGCAGTTGGTGGTCTTTATAAATAATCAACAACAACACTGCGACTTTGGTCGCAGTTGATGGCCGCAGTCTTAAAAAATAATCTCCAATCTTAGTCGCTATTGCTGGTTTTTAGTCTTAATCAACAACAACACTGCGACGATGTGACACGTCACCGCAACAGTTGCTTAGTCGCAGTCTTTGGTCGCAGTGTCGACCCTGGTCACAGTAGTTACTGTTTGCAATGTATCTTATGCGACCTTGGTCGCAGTGTCATCTATGATCATAGTTGTTTTGTTTGCAATGCATGGTTGCGAAAAAAGTTCGTAGTTTAATAAAAAAAACAAATATGCTTTTTATTTATGTCCAGGCATTTATCTCCAGGCATGTGCAAATGATACAAAACGATCTCTTATACAATAAGATTGAGTGTTACAAATACAGCAGTACAAAAGAAGACTAAAACATCAAAAAAATCCCTTGTTGACTAAGAGAAATCTTCTTCTTGAGGTCTGGTGGCAGCAGAATCAATAAGATTGAGTGTTACAAAGAACACTAAACATCAAAGTATCCAATAAGACAAAACATCAGAAGAGCCAAGAAGAGCCCTTGTTGACTACTAAGAGCAATCTTCTCCTGGAGGTCTGGTGGCAGCAGAAACTTTCGTTTATGAACATCTCTTCACCAGAAGGTTATCCAGTGAGCATGGAGTTCCTCGATGTCACTTCTGGGGTAAGAGAGGAGGTTTTGAGACCTCACAGGGAATGCTACCCACCACTATATCCACCACATCCCCCGCCGCCATACCCACTCTGACCATCCGTCACCAGCAAGCTTGACTGGTGCGTCAAGTGAGAACAGATCTCGGTGAGGATTAAGTCCTCGTCAGGGATCATGACTTCTTCCCTTGTGAACGACGAGGACCATGACTTCTTCCCTTGTGGACGATGAGGTCTATGACTTCTTCCCTTGTGGACGAACATCGATCAAGTTCGTCAATAGGGTCATCTTCATCCATGGAGGCAGGCCCCTGTTAGAGACTCTGAAGAAGACGGAAATTCTCAGAGCAATTGCTCTCGAAAGAAAACAGTCTAATTATGGGCTGTTAAAGGGAGAGTGTGAGCCCTATTTATAGGCAGCCCATAATAACCATAATTAATGGTTCATTAATCAGAATCGTCGGCATTAATGGTCTCCAACCGCCAGCGCCGGTTTGAAAATAAAAGACATTAACGCCTAAACCCAATGAAGAACCGACACGTAGACAAACCGCTTCGGGAAACAACGAATGACGCGTAGACCAAAGTCGCAGTCCACGTAATGCAACCCTAGATTGCAGTTGCTGGCCATCTTTATCAATAACAACACTGCGACCTTGGTCGCATTTAACCATGTACACTGCGACAAAAAGACTTTGGCTAAGGTCGCAGTTTAAATGTACAATGCGAGCAAAGACTCTGACTACATTATATTCAAAAAAAATAATTACTTAACGTACTGCGATCAAAGTCGCAGTCCATGTAATGCAACCCTAGATTGCAGTTGCCGGCCATCTTTATCAATAACAACACTGCGACCTTGGTCGCATTTCACCATGTACACTGCGATGAAAGACTTTGACTAAGGTCGCAGTTTAAATGTACAATGCGACCAAGACTCTGACTACATTATATACAAAAAAAATTAAACTATAAAGTAGAATTTTATCGCAGGCTGAAAACAATGATCTGAAAAGATTTTATATTTTCAAAAAAAAATTTATCCCAGGCTGAAAAGGAGAAACTACATCTTTCAAAAAAGAGGTAAAGAAATAAGGCGAAAAGTAATTTATATTCTATAAAGAGCGGCAAAATAAAAGGGGGGAAAAATAATAATAAACAATAAGGAAAAGTTATCATGAGGGGTATTTGGTAATTTAACTTCTACCTAAAAGCAGACCGCAAGTCAGTGAGGTGACAAATCGAGCCACGTCACCGCAGGCTGAGAGAATACTCTCAGCCTGCGGGCTGATATACATTTTTCTCATATATATATATATATATATATATATATATATATATATATATATATATATATATATATAGAAAGAGAGACTTGGCTACTTCTGGAAGCATTTAAGCATGAATTTTTCCCACTCAAATTCAATATTATGACATTCAATTATAGTATTCACTCCAACACTCCGTTGAAGTTGATCTACATTATTTAAAGTAATTAAAAAAAATCAAGTATTTTGTAGTTTTCTTATCCATGTATCAAGTAGGCATAAAAATGAACAGCCAAAAGTAGAATATTACTTAGATCTATGACTTTAGACATACAAATTCTCGATTTAACTACTTGATCATGATCTAAATATTTAAAAACTCTCACATACCAATTTTTTGTTAGGTTTCAAATATTTTATACTGTTAATCTAACTAACTCACTATTTTGGTCGTTCATTTTACGCCTATTTCATGAATAAGCAAAAAGTATTCAAAAATTTGAATTTTTATTTTTAAGCACTCTTAACACCAATCGACTCTAATGGAGTGGATCTTCAATTTGAATGACGTACATTGAATTTGAATGTGAAGGATTCATCTCCATATCCTTCCCACCCATCTCTCTCTGTGTATATCTAAAAACCCTAGAAACCCTAGAGGGGAAGTCGCTGTGCGCGGTTTCCCCTCACATCCCTTTGTTCCTTTGGTTAGGTCTTTTCTCTCCCCTAGTTATGATGTGCATGAGACATCGTGCGATTTCAACTGCTAGGGGGTGGCTAGTGATCCTAACTATCTCGACTTTCTTTTAGATTCGGGTATTGATTGCGACAAGAGCTATTCTTTATTGTTCATCTTCGCGGTTAGGATAGGAAGCGCAGGAAATTTCATGCGATCTCAATTGCTGAGAGTGGCTAGTGATCCTAGCCATATCAATTTCCCCTTTACGATCTCTTTTCCTCTCATGTGGGACTACTGTGGATTATCCGTGGTAACGAGTTATGATTCACTATCAGAAGTTCAATAATTTCGCCAATGATCGAGTTCGTAGTTATTTGATGGCGATTGAGGTATCTGATGTCCGTCTGGGGTTTGAATCTATAAGGGGGTCAGCCATCATTTTTTTTTATCTTTGCTTCATTCAGTAGATTTAGTCAATTTGAGATCTACAAGATGATTGAGTTTAATTAGTAGATCTAGTTGATTCAGATTGTGAGTTAATGATCTATAAGAGACCGGATGTTTTATGTATCTGGTATTCTCTTTTAAGTAGTGATCTGACGAGATGGATAGTGCTTCTTCAAGGCAAGTCACGAAGATATTCGTTAGTGTATTAATTGTTATTTTATGATGAGTTTTTTTGAGTTATTAAGAGTTGTATTGAGTGATTGTTCATGTGAGAGAGTTATTAGAGAGATTGGATTCAATGTAAATATTTTGTACTCTTTTGATTAGTAAAAATAATTTTACCATTTAAATATTTACTGTTCAATGTGTGTGTGTATATATTTATATGTGAAAGGTAAGGAGATTTCATTACTCATGCAACAAATACAATTACACATGATACAAGAACGGCTTGTTGTCTCCTCTAAACTCCATTAACTAAGTTGTAAGGGGAGAGGGCACTTTATCACCCACCTTCACAATTAGATTTCCCTATTTTATATATATATATATATATATATATATATAATATATATATATATTCCAGACGTTACTTAATAAACCTTCAACCCTATCCTAATAGGAGTCCCACCCGACATCAATTTGGGTGAGTTAGGTGGCTTGTGGGGAGAAACTAAACTAGTTGGGTTTGGGAATGATCTGAACGTGATGACCGACAAATCTTGTATTTTTAGGTTCACTTTCAATCAGGCATAAAAGCAATTAATTATAGGTATAAAATTTCAGAATGAAAATTAAACATAAGGGCAGCGATGTGAAACATTTATGCTTTGATATCAAATTGATGTGAAACGTGTTGTGTGATCAGAAATCATCAAATATATGATCGTGAGTAGGAAACGACTAAAACTAATAATACTAACAAATTGTTTGATCAAAGAAACTTGCGTAGACTAATCAATTCTCAATTCAAAAATAAATTAACGAAAATGTTTATGCTACACAAGCAAGTTCTATCATCAATATCAAACTAATGTATCACATGCAGGTAGAATCACACAATCTTATTTATATTTGATGGACAACAATCAAATCAATAACAACTCAGAGATAAATTATTAGATTCAAAATAATTGATTGGGAAAAAAATGTACCTACTGAGGATCATCTCAGTGTATTTGGGATGTTTGTGAACACGTAGCTATCTTTCACCGCCTCGAGAATCGCGTGAATAGGACTCCGAATGGCTGAGATATGACCCGAAAATGAAACTCAAAGCTTACCGGGTCTATTTCTGCTTAACGAGTCTGCACTACGAGTGGAGCTGATCTATATCTGCAAGCGGATCAGGTTGGCACTGTAGCAGTTCGGGTCTGATGACTTAAACTCTGGATCGAGTTCGGGTGCAGCTCTGGTTGGTCGGGATAGTGGAGGAATATGAACCCGAACTTTGCTTGATCACTATAGCAGTTGTCGAAGAAAAGAAGAGGCAGGCAGATGAGGGTCGTCAGAGGACGGTCATTGTAACCAATCGAGCCGGTGGGTTCATGAGGCCGGTGGTGGAAGCTGGCGATGGTGGCGAGGAGGAGGCGAGGGGCTTTGGTCAGTGATGAGGTCGCAGTTGACGGTCGTGGTGATGTGTGATCTCGACGAGATGTTGGTGGCGAGGAGATGGAGGAGTCAACAGGTGGTGAGCTATTGTCGAGGGATAGATAATGAGATCAGGGTCAAGATGGTTGGGTTTGGTGGTTGTTCAATGGGAAGATGACAAAGAAGGGTATGTGGTGGGTTTGCAGGTGCCGGGTGTGGCTACGCATAGGGAGAGAAGGAGAGGGCGGTGCGGGAAACAGAGAGGTGGTTGCAGGCGGGGATAGAGGGGCTAGGATTGGATTGGAGGAGTTAGGGTTTGAGTGGGGAGAGAGATGAACCAGTTTTCAATTTTTGGGATTTTGGGATTTTTTTAATTTTTCTATTTTTTTGTTTCTAGGATTTTGAAGAGGGATTGAAGAAATAGAACTAGGGTTTGGAGGGGAGAGAGGAGAAAGAGGATAGACTAGTTATGGTTTCACAAGCTAAATTAGGGTTTCTTTAAAGTTTTCACAATAAGAGAGAATTTGGGAGAGGGTAATCTCACACAAATTTGAGAAAAATTTCATAATAATTATTCATTGATCCAATTAACTAGCACATGAGGCCTTTTATAGGCTTTACAAAATTTAACTCTAAGAATACATCTGATATGGTATTAAAGCTAATACAAAGAAACTAAAAAACCAAAAATACCATAAAAGAAAAAACTACATGACTATGAACGACTCGAACACATTGAGGTGACATATCTTCTCCAACGATGATATATGTGCCAGGGTCATGGTTGGATGTTCGCATTAGGCAATCTTACCTTTGATTTGTTTATTAACATATTCTCAGCAAGCGTCGGCATCTTGAACTTTTAGCATCTGTTTGGTGCATAGCATACTTAATGTTATTAGGTCAGTTTCTGATGCCAATTTCACGCAGTGATTAGTTTGAATTCCTGTTCCTCCCAATACTATGCTTTGTTAACATATAATATTCACATTTACCATGCAGGTCATGGGTCTGGTTGATATTTTCAGAGCAAAAATAGTTGATATTTCAGAAGAGTCACTAACCATTGAGGTGACAACTGTTGAACATTATTTGTTCTCTCAGTATGACCATTTTGTGTTGTGTATCCGTTTAGTTGCTGCTGTATAAACCTAGACCATCTCATTCATTTTAATGGCCAAGGATGCAGGTAACTGGAGATCCTGGGAAATTAGTTGCTGTCCAGAGGAATCTGAGCAAATTTGGAATTAGAGAAATTGCTAGAACCGGCAAGGTTATTGATATTGCAGGCCTGAAGACTTGGTGCCATTTTTCAGTTCTAGTGTTTGATTTCTGAACTTTGTTTCATATAGATTGCTTTGAGGCGTGAGAGGATGGCGGAGACTGCCCCATTTTGGAGATTTTCTGCAGCCTGTTACCCGGACCTTGAAGATGCAGTGCCCGCAAGTCCTCCTTTTAGGCCTACAGATAGAGCCCTCAATGTTGAGTCAGAATTGTCATGTGGAGTATGTGCCTGCTAGTATTAGCATTTCTTTTCCCGAAGTATTGCAGGCGTACTTTTGCATTCTTAAAAGCTTTGCATGTTATTCTGTTTGTACGCTATGCATGCATTTTCTTTTTCAGTGTTTAACTTACAAGAATATGTTAAAAAAGACAAGTTCTTAAGAAATGCATTCAATTAGGAGAAAAGCTTGTTCTGGAGAATCTAATTCTAAATAACATTTTTGGAAGTGCCCTGATAGAGAGGGAGCACACAAGAATGAAATCTGGCCTAATCTGATGACTGTAAATTTGGCCTTAAAGTCAATGCAAATGAAATTTTAAGTTTTCCTGACAGTTGTGTTCTACTAAGGTAGGGGCATTATTATTTTGGAAGTCACATGAGGAGATACATTTTACTTGAGAACCAGCACAGACATTGACACGATAACTAGGAAGAACCCTAGGATCAACATGGTCATTGTAATAGAATTAACAATAATATGAAGTACCCTTAGATGCGTAAAGTTGTTGTATTTCTGAAATTGAATGCTGACTATTTGTTTCTTGATTCGATGACCTAGATGATATTGCATAATGAAGTCATAGTGCATCAACTTGACATCTTATTGTAACAAGTGTTGAGCATAGTGCAAATAAATAGTCCCACATCGGTTAGACTTGGGGATGGTTTAGGATATATAAGTGTTTGAGCTACTCCACCTAACATGTTAACCTTTTGAGATGGTGACCCAAGCCTTATAAAATACCAGTTGTTGGGATCAATAAAAACGCGGAAGAAGAAAAGAGGAGAAAACACAGGTCTGAGCCGCACACAAATCTACTATTTGTGAGAGAAATTACAAGGGAGAAGAAGAGAATCCTCACAGTCGCTCTGTACAATGATACTCACAGATGCTTCATCTATATTCTCTTAACCCTAATGATGACACATTCTCTTTTATAAGAAAAACTAGGGTTACAAGTTGTGAGATCATTAAACTGCTCTTGATGTGTTCTCTAAGTTTGCTGGCAAAGAAGCTTATGAACTGGGCTGCTTTCAGGCTGGACTGAGCCGCTTTTAGGCTGAATCGCTTTCAGGCTAGACCGCTCCCGCTAAGCACCTCTGAGGAGTAACTCTACTCTGTAGCTTCAGAGTGCTCCTCCAATTGGGTGCTTTGGAGTGATCTTCTGCTTCAGAGACTCCACTACAGAGTGCTCCTCTGACTAGGTGCATCTGAGTGATCTTTCGCTCCGGAGACTCCACCACTGCGGAAGGCTCTATCACTCTGTCCTTGCCATTAACCTGAAAATCTGAACTCGTCCAACGTCATAACCCGAAAAGCTCCGCCGTTGCTCTGGGATTGTGTCGACTGTGTAAGGCAACAATCCCTTAAGGTAATAATTTGGCTCCACAACTTATCAATCTTTCACTTGGAGACTGATTATTATCACAACAGCGGCTCTCCATCTCTGCTTCTCTTGTACACCGACTCTCATCTCATAGTGGCATTTGTTGTGACTCAACTCCGGATCTTCACCCTAGAAGACCCGTGGAGGCTGAGCAGGTTTTTAGCTTCTCCAATGTGACCACCTTGGTTAGCATGTCTGCGAGACTCTGACTCGTGTGTATCTTCATCAGTGATAACACAACATCCTTCAAAAAAATGCAGATGAAGTGGTACCGCAAATCAATGTGCTTCGTTATGTCATTATGGACTGAATTTTTAGCTAGATCTATAGCATTCTGGCTGTCACTGTGCTGTGATAGAGTCACTTGCTCTTTTCCAAGCTCTTTGATAAAATCATTCAGCCATATCAACTCCTTGTAAGTTTCTGTCGCTGCAACATATTCGGCCTTCGTCGTAGACAAGCAACTATCTTTTTCAGCCTCAACACCTAGCTCAATGCTCCACTTCCCAGAGTGAAAACATAATTAGTGGTACTCTTCCAATTCTTTACATCACGCACAAATTCGGAGTCTATATATCCATGCAGACGAACGTTCATGCCATCATAGCACAATGCCATATCTGAACTCTCTTTTAGATATCTTAAGATTCACTTTATTACTCTCCAATGCTCTTTCTCGAGATTGCTTATTGTTGTGGGTAATTTACTATGAAAGTTATCCATGCGCCAAAATTATGGAGATAGGTAAAGCAAATCTCAGAAAAGCCAACACAACCACATATTTACGTGAAAACCCGAAAGAGAAAATCACTGAGAGAGATATTCAATATAATTATGGCTATTACAATGGTGATTCTCTGGTGCGCAAAGATTTTTGGGTTCAATTCATCGTCCTCTGCTATATTGGAAGGGATCTACTATTTATACAGGTAGTGTCAGTTGGATAAGGCTACAGAGTCCAGTTCTGTTTAAGCACTTAGCCGCTTATCTCAGAGGCGGTTAGAGCTGAACATCCAGGTTTGATTTGATTGAGCGAGAGTTCATCTTTATCTGATAGCCTACGTCTACTTGTGATATGGTTGATCTGTTCCCGAGCAGTAACTGCCTAATTCAAATAGAGATTTGACTTAGAGATATGCATTCTCATAACTAACTCTATCTCTTTCTTCTAACTACTTGAACCACTCGAAATTTAAATTGAGTGAGGACTCCCGTCAGAGATTCTGGAAGCGGTCACGTGTCACGCGCCTGCTTTGTGCTGGATGGACATGTGGCGTGATCTCACGGAGGTCAGAAACTGGCCACTACACTCATATAACTGCTGACAACTCTCACTACTTGAGCAATTTCTGGCCTCGTACAAACCGTATCATATATATCAAGTTACCCACAGCTGATGCATATGGCACCCCGATATGAGAGCCTTCTCATCTTCTATTGTCGGAGCCTGTGTTTTTGAGAGCTTGAAGTGACATTCGAGCAGGACGTGCACAGGTTTAACATCCGACATATTAAACCTCTTCAACACCTTCTCCACGTACTTGGCTTGTGATATCTTTAATAACCTATTTTCTCTCCTTTCTGATCCTCATTTCAAGAATCCTCAAGTCTTTCATTGAGAATTCTTTCGCCTACTTGTTCTTGAGATTCACAATCTTCTTCATGTTTGATCTGATAACGCATATCATCTATACAGTAGTAGTATGATGTAGGAATTCTCAAACTATTTGAAATAGCAACATTAATCATCCTTCAGCCTTGTGAATCCACTATTAACCATAAATCTAGCGAACTTCAGATACTACTGCCTCGGAGCCTGTTTCAAACCATAGAAAGTCTTCTTAAGCTTGCAAATCAATTGCTTTTTTCCGGGCATTATATAATCTTGTGGTTGTATTATATAGATGTCCTCCAAATCATCATGGAGAAATCCTTCGCAACCATTCTTGTCTTGTACCTCTTGATGCCATCATACGTCTCCTTCAACCGATAGACTTATTATGCAGGGCTCGGTTGCTTTCTGGCAGTTCAACCAAATCTCATGTTTGGTTACTCTATCTCATCATCCATAGCAAGTTCCCACTTGACCTTGTCTTCCACCTGTAAAACCTTCTCATAATACTCAGGCTTACTATAGACTGTCTAAAAATCACTGAGGACAAATCATCAGAGAGCAAAGTATATATTCTAGACGCGAGGCTAATGGGAGCTTGCTATCATAATAAGTAGGTCTGCAGTGAGCCCAAGTATTATGAGAAGGTTTTAGACTTCGCGTCTTGCTAATTCCTTTTCAACCATAAAAATCACTGAGGACAAGTCATCAGAGAGTATGTCTATACTCTAGACGCGAGGCTAATCAGAACCACTCGAGCACTGTCAGAACGTGGGGTATGAAGCCCGCATTCCCAGCTTCACTGCAATGTCAAGATGCAGAGCTCGAAGCCCGCGTCTCATCGTTACCATAGTGTTAAAACGCGAAGCTCGAAACCCGCGTCCCAGCTTCACTGCAAAGCTAACACGCAGAGTTCGAAGCGCGTGTCTTATAAAGCTCGAAGCTAGTATTTTCAACGGCTAAACGTCAAAACACGAGGCTCGAAGCCCTCGTCTCAACACCACTGCAATGTCAAGACACAGGGTTTGAAGCCCGCATCTCAGCATCATTGCAATATCATGACGGAGAGCTTGAAGCCCACGTCTCAGCATCATTGCAGTGCCAAGACGCAAGGTTTGAAGCTCACGTCTCAGCATCATTGCAGTGCCAAGAAGTAAGGTTCAAAGTCCGCGTCTCAACACCACTGTAATGCCAAGATGTAAGGTTCGAAACCAGCGTCTAGCAGAGCTCAAAAGTTAAAACGCAGAGCTTGAAGCCCGCGTTTCAACTGCAAAAGAGTCTTGCGTTTTAATTGTAAATGCTCTCATTATCGGGTCAGTTATTGACCACGTAATGAGGGGAGTTAACCCTATTATGGAGGTTTAGGGGACAATTTTACCCCTAAAACCCCTATAAATAACTCAGTTTGCTATTGAAGAGGGGTCAAAATTTTAGGTCGGTCGAACTAAGTGGAAGCAAGAGAGAATTTTAGATCGAATTTGATCAAGATTTTTAGCTGAGGAGCCCTGAAAAAGAGTTAAACTCTTCTATCAACTTGCTGAGTACAAGTTTTTCCCCAAGTCTCTTTGAGATTCCATTTAGATAGGAGCTGGGCTACTCCGTCCGTAATCCGAAGAGAAGATTCCTAGAAGAGCTTGACGTTCACCCGGTCAACAGAAAATAAGATTCACTTTTCACCACTACATTAAGAACTCAGCTTTAAATAAAGGAGAGATCTAATCATTCTCCCCTTTCTTATAATTAGATTGTTGATCCGTTGTAATTTTTTTACAATTAAATAAAAAATTTACACGCTTTCAATTTTTTCTGAGGAATAAGAGATGACGACTCCGCTAGGGATAACTTTCTTTACTGATAAGCAAGCTGTGCCGTAAGGTGACATTACCTTCATAGGAAAAATGATCAAGTCACTTGTCGTGAAATTCGACCAGACAAAGTATGAAGAGTACTCTCTTCTGACTCTAAGAGCCCTAGGGCACGACACTACCGCAAGGTCTCCTCAGAGGTCCGCTCTCAAGTCTCTTCGGAGACTTCCCCGAAAATGGTCTGCGCAAAGAGCGTTATTTCTGGCCGCATCGCTCGCAAGGCCCGAGTCAACGTCTCCCACGAGACCCGCGAAACCAATGTCATTGAAGGCCAATTTAGCTATGCCCTTCCTCTTCCTCAGTTCCAGGTTACCGAGGGTTCCCAACAACCTTTGAAGCGTAACCAGAATGCCGAACATCGACAAAATCGACGCGCACGTCGACAGCAGATGCAAGAAACTGGAACAACTATCTGTCCATCAGATACAGAACGCAAGGCTCACGTCTGTGTCTCTTCTGAGTTACGTCAGACGCGCAAAGTCTGCGTTTAGAGACCAAAACGTAGAGCTCAAGAGGCTTGCATTTTTGAGGCTTTACCTCTCAAATGCGACATTCAACAACGCGAGATCCGTGCCTCTTCTTAGAGACATGAGACCCATGTCTTTACGACAGAACACGGGACTCAAAAAGTTCGCGTTTCCCAAATGTCGCTAGCCGAACGCGACAATCAACAATGCGAGGTCCTTCTCTTCTCAGCAGAGGCACAGGACCCGCATTTTAAGCCAAAATGTAAGAGTCGCGTCTAATCTGCAGGACATGAGCTCCGCATCTCTGAACCCTGCGTCTCAAAGTTGCGACGCAAGGTTAACGTTCGAGAGCTGAAAAGTCCTTGTCTCCAGAGACTCGAGGTTGGCTTCTTCGCCCCCTCCGACAGATCTAAGAGATTACTTGATAAAGAAGATGAGTGTTCACCAAATCACTCCATTATGTTGCTGTGAATGACTCATCACAGTGGTGCTCTCTGAATGCCACTGCAGCTCGCATGTAAGCAAACACTCAGTATTCAGATGGTTATCATCACGTCAGTCTCCTAATCAGCCAAAAGGCGTTGTTCCCGCACAAGAACTCTCTTTGATATGGAGTACCCTGAAGTCACTGTGAACATGATAGGTCCAAGCACTATGCGAAACAGAAGTAAAGGGAAACATCCGATAGTCAGCTCTGACGAGTCTGACACTGAACCGGAAGGAGTTTACCGGCATACATACTCGCACTCGAACTGGCGTGGTAGCCCTAGTTGACTACAGTGCCCTTGCCCGGAGCATTGAAGTAAGTGAATCATACTTTGCCATTGCAGAATCACAGTCCTTGAACTCTTCTGTAGAGAAGGAAGCCTTCACGTATATGACAAGTACTCCTGAAGAAATAACCAGGCGCTTTGAACAGCAAACCCAGATCTAGAGGGAACAACTCGATATGATTCACACCCAAAAAGAATCTATCGACACTCTCAAGCAGATGCTTTTACAATTACTTAAGGGCAAGAAGAAGCTGAAGGCAAAACTCTTTTAAGAAGTTCAAGGGCAAACGGAAGAAAGGGGAAGCAGGCTCGTCTTCTACACATACCGAGAAGCAGTCCAACTCTGAGTTGTCCAAGCCTTCATTCAAAGAGGGAGGCAATTCAGAGAATAGGAGCACTCATTCCAAAAGGATGAATAAACTGGAACAACGTCTTGAACCCTCACCAATCGAAAAGGCCTCCAAGAAGTAGGAGTGGTCCAGCCGTACCCGGCTGAATGGGATTTTGTCTCGTATCCTCCTAAGTTCAAAGCCCGACGGCTTTCGACGACAAAGGGTCACCGAATCAGCACATACACTACTTCAAGTCTTAGATAGGGAATGTAGTAGCAAATGATACCATCTTAGCGCGTTTGTTCATCGACACTCTAAAAGGACTCGCTTTCGAATGGTTCATGAAGCTCCCAGAAAGCTCCATCAAGAACTGGGGTGATCTAAAGAAGCTTTTTCTTATGCGCTTCTTCAAAGACGACTCAGAGATTACCATGCCAACTCTCCTGACAACGAGACAATGAAAAGGAGAGTCCGTCAAAGTATTTGTGGAGAGATTTTAGAATATGACACTCTGATGTCCTAGCGGTATGATCCAGACCACCCGTGGTGAAAACATGCTACACAATTTGTAAACCTCACTTCTAACTTAGATTGGAGTTGCTGAAAGCTGTACCTGAAAACAGGTAGTCCAGCAAGGCGAACAGACAGAAGAGATTGTCGTTAGGGTTAGGGTAGAAGAAAACAAACCCAAACCTGAAAAGTCAACAAGATGCACGCCAGAAATATCTTTCCAATCAAAAAGGAAGGACACATTGGCGACAGAGACGAAGTCTCTCATTAAACCTCACCCGACTAGAGGGGGTAGTTCTTCAAGTCAGCCACGCGTCAACAAACAATACTATTTCAAGGATGAGCATGTCGATTCGTTGTTCAAGTTACTCAATAAGAACAACAGATTGAAGGTTTCCTGAAACTAGACGTCCCGAGGAGGTCGGCAAGATTGACAATCCCAATTACTGCTTGTATCACAGGATGCTGGGGCACCCTACTAAGAGCTGCTACATCTTCAAAGATATCCTCCAAGTTTTGATTGATGCGGAGGTGCTCAAGCTTCGCCCAGAGCAGAAGAAAGTGACAGCCAATATGACATCATTTCTTCAATTCGGGGTATAGCCTCCATCGCTGTCCGGAGTAATTCCCATCCCGAAAGAGGAACTAAGGGTACTCAATATAGACCCACACCACTAACAGAAGAAAGGTCTCGTACCTATTCCTACTCCTCAGAGAGAAATCATGTGGGTTCATCCCAAACTTGTGGAAGGCCAACAGTGGACTACTGTTACCAACATGAAGTACAAAAGCAAAGCAAAAGCTTCGCCTTGCAATGTGATGTGTGCTTCCCCCGGGAAGCAGAAACTTATGTTCCCTCATTAACCGACTCGGAGGAGGAGACTATCGTCCTTGCTGCAGAGCTGAATGCATCGCTCGTGACCGAAACTCATTCAGGTCAGTCGTACTTGAAGAAATAAGACGAGATGGTGGCAAATCCGCCTAAACTCACCCCAGAACCATCCAAGCCATTCACGAAGCAACCCATAGAGAAGCAAAAGGAGTTTCGGTATTCCAAGGCTCTCCTGAAGGACAAAACAGAAGGATCTTCAGCACCTTACTGTTTTGATATCTTGACTCAACTAGCTAACATCACGGCCAAGATCACCCTTTACGAGCTCCTGAGACTGTCAAAGTCAACAAGAGTAGCTTTGAGAGAAGCTTTAACTGATGCTGAGGTCTTTATGGCCCAGATTCCGGCTGAATCACAGGAGGAAGATGAAGAAGACTGCCTCCACGCCTCTCAATATGCTCCCTGCATAATCTTCATGCCAGACGACGTGCTGGTTAAGGGGAAACATGATAGACACATGTACTTTATAGGGTATATTAGATCATCTGAAGTAAGCCGTATTCAGGTAGATCCAGGATCCACATTGAGTATTATCCCCGTCGGGTCATGCAGCACTTGAGAATCCCCACTCACCGATTGATCGCCACCAAACTACCATTTATGGTTTCAATGCCAATGATACGCGCCCAATGGGAAAGATTAAACTCAAATGTCAAATTGGGGACCTAAGATCTGAGGTGACGTACTATGTTATCGACGCCGATATTTCATATAATTTGCTGTTGGGAGGACCATGGATTCATCGCAACTCCATCGTCCCTTCTACTCTCTATCAAATCATGAAGTATATTGACGGGAATTAAAAAGTCCGAACGTTGATAGCCGAAAGACATCCATTCAAGGGGGTAGAGAACTACTTCACAGACTCTCTCCTGTATCAGAATTCTCTGGAGACAGGTGAGAATCCCCAGCTAGAGGAACCAGACTCTGATAATGAAGCTGATATTGAGTCAGAGGCAGAAGAAAAATATCTTTAGGAGCTGAATCCACTTATAACGAGTACTAATAAGCTCGATGTCAATAACACCCCAATGATATAGTAGCGTTAGTAGTATATTAATGAAGAATTAGATTTGGCTTACTTTTCTGTGTTTGCTTCTAATTCCGTATCATCAGATACTAGTACCGATGTAGATGATGACTCCTGATCGGCAATAGATGCCCTGACATCGTTGCATATACCGGTGAGGTCATCTCTCACGGTATATCAAGGCGTCAGTGATACACAAGGATCTTTATTCAAGGTCCTAGTAAAACGTAGAGGCCAAAAATCGATCTTTTCAGAAGAGTCGAGTTCAAATCAATGACTTGCAAAGACTCAGAAAGCGAGAATGAAACTCCTCAATTCTTTCATTACGAGCCAAATGTACTCAGAATGATAGAGAATATGGGGTATGACCTAACAAGTGGTTCTGACTTGAACTTTGGCAAAGAAAGGAAAATACTGCTTCGACCTTTCGTTCCAAAAGGGAAAGCCCCTGATTATTATCATCGTACTCGCAGGGGGATGAGCTATGTGTCAACTCCAATCTCGTCGACCTCTGAGTCTGAAGAGTCATTATATCATGACCACTCGTCGGGCACGTCATCATGAGAGTCAGATGTCAGTGTCGGCAACATTTTCAAAGAATTTTCAGTAAACATGGTTTCATCAAGCCACCCGAAAGACAGAGATGAAGAGATGATCCAGTCGGATACAGATCCTTAGATCAAACACCTAAATACTCTCTGCAATATTCGTTTTGAACAGCGTGAACCACCCACAGAGGATAAAGTCACCTAGATCAATTTAGGAGATGAGGCTAATCCTAAGCCCATCTTTATAAGCGAAAGTTTATCGCTCTCCAAGAAGGAAGATCAAATATCTCTTGTGTGAGAGTACATAGATGTTTTTGCTTGAAACTACGGGATATGTCTAGGCTTGATCCTCAGGTGACTATGCGTCGACTCAACATCAAACTGAAGTAGTCAATAGGAGTCTTAATAATCTGCTACGATGTGTAGTGGGTGAAAATCTAAGAACATGAGATCTTGTATTACCTACTGCTGAGTTTGTATATAACAGTTCTATCAATAGATCATAGGAATGAGTCCAAGTAGTTCATGGTTATCAACCTAGGCAAATTAGACTTAATTTCTATGGCACCCCATCATAATAGGATGTTTAAGTCAGCGCATCATTTGTATCGCATATTCATAACTTGCATAAGGAAATCAGCAATTAAATTCAGAAAAATAATATAAATTATAAAACTTATACATATTTGCATAGGAAAACACATGAGTTTAATGTAGGAGACTGCGTGATGGTTCGGATTTGACCGGAACGGTATCCTCCTGGTATCGTGAAAAAATTGCATGCATGTAGTGCGGGACCATTCAAAATTTTGAAGAAAATTAATTTAAATGCATATGTAGTAGATCTTTCATTAGATTTTGGCATTAGTTCCTCTTTTAATATTAAAATCTGATTTCTTGTAAAGGGCCAAAATTTTTCCCTTATAATCATTTATTGGATGAGCCTTCCTATGAGCCAATTCTTGAGTGATCTTTATTACCTCTACTTTCCCAAATACAACCCATCCAAATGGCAGAACAAATTGATAAAATTATTGATGATCAGATTGTCTCTACTAGAGATGGTGGTTATCACAAATTTTTGGTTCGTTTAGAAAGAACTACCTGATTCTAATAACACTTGGATTACTCGAAAGAAACTTCAACGGGTGGACCCTGATCGTCTGGAGCACTATGAGAGCTGAGGCAGTTCACATTCGACAGAGTCGAGTTTTCCTTAACCTCGGGGGAATGATGGTGACATCTCTCCAAGATTGCGATTTTACACCAGGAGGGCGTCATTGTGCTTTTAAGTTTGGTTCGATTAGGGCTGGGGAATTCAAGTTAGATTAGGTTGTTCATTTATTTTAGTTTTTCTTTTATTGTAATTTTTATTTATTTATTTGGTAGTTTCTTTTAGTCCCATATCGATTGTAATGGGATATCTCCGTTGATGTAGGCCTTATTTAAGGCCAAGACTGGTATTGTTATTTTCAGTTTTGGAATGAATTAAAATTTACCTTTAAATCTTTGTAGCATGTGTGCTTTGGGTGAGAAACCCTAGGGAGAGAATCCTGCCGGTTCCCCATCAGTACACCTCATGACAATCATATGTTACAAATGATAATACTTTAAATAGGTTTACACCTGAAAAGTGGACATGTTATCTGCCACCATACACACAAGCTACCTTCTTTGGTACTTATATGTAATAAGCTAGCTGGTGAATGACTTTAGCTAGTATGGATATTAGAAATAACTTTATTCTTGGACACACTTGCTAACTTTTGGGGCATCGGGTAAGTGGAATATCTTGCCCATGCATGGAATCAGTAAAGTGTGCAGCGTCCTTTTTTAAATTACCCTAATGCTTGAATCATGGTCTTTGGAAGCGAAGGACGTGTAAAAAAAATGAATTATGCCAGTATAGGGAACTCTATTTGTTGATATCCACTCCTCCTTTCTGGGTCCAGTGAACTTTCCTTTTTCTAATTTAGACTAGCATTTGTAATAAAGTGCGTAAATAATTTACAGTGATTATTTGCTAACTGTAAATGAAAAAGATAGCTTCCGCACATTTTTATTTACTTTTATGCCCTTATCAATTCCTTCACGTAACTTATATGATGTCTGTAAGTTTTGTTTTTGGTGAAGGGAGATGTGTATCCTGTGGAGCCTTATGAGGATTTTTTAGTGAATAAAGTGCTTGATGCGAATTGGGGGGTTTCTTTATGATGAAGATGTAAGTATCTATTGTCTTGTTTCTATCATTTCAATGTTGACTTTACCCATTTTAAGGAAACTTATTGTCTTTACTACATGTGTCTTTACTATGTTTTGTACTGCACTGGGTACAAATGAAGCAAACTATCTCCTGTAATATTTGTTATTGGTCTGAATGCAAAATCAAACTGTCTTTCATTTTCCCTTCAATTTAATACAACTTTCGAGAAAATTAGTTGGATGGCAATTTGTTTAGTTTGTTGGGATTTTGTCCATTATAGTTTGCAATATGGATATACTACTTGTAGTAAGTAGTAACTATTGCCATTTTGGCATGCAGAGTCCTGCTGTTCAGTTTGCAACAATTTAACTCCAAGGAAATCTAACTTCTGATTTATGTTGTTCTAGGCAAGTGGTCTTTGTTCCCAC